>CM076416.1:8932959-8990459 GCA_038363315.1 Mugilogobius chulae
TGTGTGATGTGTGTGATGTGTGTGATGTGTGATGTGTGTGATGTGTGTGTGATGTGTGTGATGTGTGTGTGATGTGTGTGTGTGTGTGTGTGTGTGTGTGTGATGTGTGTGATGTGTGTGATGTGTGTGATGTGTGTGATGTGTGTGTGATGTGTGTGATGTGTGATGTGTGTGATGTGTGTGTGTGATGTGTGTGATGTGTGATGTGTGTGATGTGTGTGTGTGTGTGTGTGTGATGTGTGTGATGTGTGTGTGATGTGTGTGTGTGTGTGTGTGTGTGTGATGTGTGGCTGATGTGTGATGTGTGTGATGTGTGTGATGTGTGTGATGTGTATGTGTGGATGTGTGTGAGTGTGTGATGTGATGTGTGATGTGTGTGATGTGATGTGATGTGGTTGTGGATGTGGGTGTGTGATGTGTGTGATGTGTGTGATGTGTGTGTGTGTGTGTGTGATGTGTGATGTGTGTGATGTGTGATGTGTGTGTGTGTGTGATGTGTGTGTGATGTGTGTGTGATGTGTGTGTGTGTGTGATGTGTGTGATGTGTGTGATGTGTGATGTGTGTGATGTGAGTGATGTGTGTGATGTGTGATGTTGTGTGATGTGAAGTAGCATAGTGTGATGTGTGGATGATGTGTGTATGATGTGTGATGTGTGTGATGTGTGAGTGATGTGTGTGATGTGTGATGTGTGTGATGTGTGTGATGTGAGTGTGTGAGTGAGTGATGATGTGTGTGATGTGTTGATGTGTGTGATGTGTGTGATGTGTGATGATGTGTGTGATGTGTGTGATGTGTGTGATGTGTGTGATGTGTGTGTGTGTGTGATGTGTGTGATGTGTGTGATGTGTGTGATGTGTGTGTGTGATGTGTGTGTGTGGTGTGATGTGTGTGATGTGTGTGTGATGTGTGATGTGTGTGATGTGTGTGTGTGATGTGTGTGTGTGAGTGATGTGTGTGATGTGTGTGATGGTGTGTGATTGTGTGTGTGTGATGTGGTGTGATGTGTGGATTTGATGTTGTGGATGTGTTGTGATGTTGGGTGTGGGTGGTGTGATGTGTGTGATGTGTGTGGGGAGGTGTGAGGTGTGATGTGTGATGTGTGTGTGGATGTGTGTGATGTGTGTGATGTGTGATGTGTGTGATGGTGTGATGTGGTGTGTGTGATGTTTTGTTTTGTGTTTGATGTGTTGATGTGTGTGATGTGTGTGATGTGAGTGATGTGTGTGATGTGTGTGATGTGTGTGATGTATGAGGGTGTGTGTGTGAGTGTGTGATGAGCAACTGAAATAAACCTATGCAGGTTTAAGAAAAATACAGTAGAAAACCCTACAGATTCAATTGATTGCTACATGCTTACTTTGGTTTTCTTTTCTTTTGTCGTACCACAGCTTCATCTTCAGATTCCATTTCTGTGGTAGCACACCCACTTCTTACATATTTGTCCTCATATTGCTTTGCTTTTGAAAATGAATCTATAGATCAAAAGCAAAATATACAATCAACTGTTATGACATGTAAACTTTTATCAATATGCTTACCACAAGTTGTCAGGAGGCGCACGTCCGAATATGGTGTCCATGACTGATTTGGTTGTAATTTGTCTTTTAATGCTTTAGCATAGTTGACACCTTTGGGAGGCCACATAACGATGTTATCTTTGAACCAACTGGCAAGAACTGTGGCAGTCCCACCGTTTGGAAAGGAAACCACCACCCACGTCACCTCATTTTCCATTCTGTTAACAAAAATATTTCCAATTTGCTATTTCTCATTGAAACTTAAATACAATTTCAACAAAATGAACTTTGAAAGTACAGTAACCAATTGGTAGACAAGTCTAATTCTAAGTAGTTCAAAATTCAAATTGTGACCTAATCCATATGACAATCTGCTTTTTTGTTAAATGTATTCCCATTTCTCTATTTAATCCATCTGTCTGTTCAAAAAAAAATGTTCCAACCTACTTCAATTAGTCTCAGAGTCCACATTGTTATAACCACTTTGGGATTTTTTATTTTTTTTTAAAGTCTCATGGATTTTGAAGGTTGCTATTTGGTGGGTGCAATTTTAAGTCATAAAAGAAGTAAATTTGAGCAGTCAGTCAGGTTTAATTTACAAAAATTTATCAAATTATGACTAAAACATCAATTTTAGCAAAATCTCGTGTAAAAATTGTTATATTAAAATGCTATTTAAATATGCCAACATTATTGAAGTTTGTTTTGCGGCAACACACAATGTTCTAAATTATGGTTTATTTTAATGTCTTCATTAAAAGATTGAAGTCACTTGTTTTGGGACAGCATTTTTATTGTCTTTGAAAATCTGATCAGCCTTTGTCCAGCTCTGAATGAGTGACCGCTAGATTTCGCCACAGTGAAGTGGGAACTACAAAAGCTTATGATTTTATTTACCTCAAAGATGAGAAAAAAAAAAGTCTACAGTTGTGTACAACTGTGATCTGCAGCCAAGAAAATTGTGATTTTTTTTCCCTATATCACACACCTCTAATTCTACTACATAAAAATAATCAAAACTACAACCGCAAATTTGATTGGATTGCAGCTAGTTCAAGGCGACCAATTGTTTTTTGTTGTTGTTTTTTTTTTCTAGGTATTTAGGAGTAAGTCATAATGTATGTTGATCAGTAATTTATATTTTATTTTTTGTAAAACACAAAGCTGATCTAAAACAGCATAGAAATAGAAAGTCCAATTACTAAAATTAAGATTTTAATGTAACAAGCAGCACATTTTCATTGTGTATTTTTTGTTTTTGTAAAGTGTCTCTGAATATTTTGAAGCATGCATGCTTTACTATGAATATCAATTTTTTGAATAATCACAAGTGGGCGGGATAGGTGGTAAGAGAGGAGAGGGATTTTCTGAGCACTCAATCATCAGCTGTAAGACAACACAAGATTACTCAAACATGTAGGAATCATTCTTAATACAGCTTTGAGTAAACTAATGAGAGAAGGCAGTTTTAACAAGGTTAAAAAAATATTTTATGATTAGACTTTACAAAAAAGGTCCTCTTTAATGACATAAAAAGCACCTGACTGCAAAAAGTTTCTTGATGAGAAATTCTACACCTGCAAATGGAGAAGAGGGATAGCTATTAGACGGCCAGCTTGTGGATACAAGACGCATTTTTGCTTGATACAACCAAGCCTACCGACACCAATATTCTCACACAGGTCACCAACTTTATAGATACCAAAGTTAGAGGAATCACAGGGATATGTGTAATATGGCTCTTTTTGTCTGAAGAATCTGTACACCACATACACCTCATCACCAACTTGAACAACATTCTGCACCAATGCAATTTCTTTGCCAACAACAATGCAATTGTCTCCTGGCTCAGTTGACAAGGTAAAGCGACTGTTAGAAACCTTCTTGTACTGTGGGTTGTCAATGAAATGTACAGGAAGTGGACCATCACAATGGATTTTCTGTAAGACTGGTTTGCCTGTTGGAATTGGCAACTCAACATGTTGCATCTCAGACATCCTTTTGACCAACTGCTGAAGTGGCTGGTGAGGTTTGCGCAAAAGGTGCTTAATTTGGCCTAAATAGTTTTCGAATGGGAATCCAGAAACATTGTCAAGGGGACCAAACCTTTTATACTCCTCAGCTAAATGAATGAGCTGGTGGATGCTGAAAACTATCTCATCCCTACCGTACAACTGTCCAAAATGCTCCACAAAAGAGATCATTAATGTCTGTGCAAACTCGATTATTTCACTAGAGATCTTAGGAGACAGAAATATAAACATGGCAACAGAAAACATCATAAAATTGTCAAACAGTTCACTTGGTAGGGAATCTCTCAAAACAATAGGGCCCCAGTACAGCATAAATGAGCGAAGCTCAGTGGCTTTCCAACGATCCAACTCATTCAACCCTCTTGGTTTGCGGTTAAAATCCCTTGGAGTATGCGACCGCAAGTTCAACAGTTTGCTTGATATTTCATTAACAGTCTGGGAAGAAAGCCGTGTTGTTAAATTTCCCTTGATCCACATATTTAGTAGTTTTCTTGTGACACCAAGACAACAGAGGTGCATATAATCAATGGGAAACATTGAAACCATTTTTACAATGCCTGTTGAAGGGCTAAGTTTTTGTCCTAGGTGATGCCCTTCATCTGTCATGTTACTATAACTGTCATCTGTTCTGAGTGTTGCGTTTGTCTCGGGGTACGTCATTTTGTTCCTCCATACACCCTCTTGGTTACACTTATCACAACCTGAATAGCCATTATGCGATTTAATGTTCTTAACATAGGCCCTAGCCGGCGCGTCACACACAAACGAAGAAACAAGTATTTGGAGCTGTTTACCATTATGAACAATGCCACTTGTCAAAACTTTTTTGAGTTCACTTACGAATGGTTGTAGATATTCAAAGACGCATTTAGGCTTGCTTAAGCCACAAAAGATGCCAACCAGAAATGGTGAACTTGTGTAGTCACAGTTTAAAATGGCAAGTAAAGGCCAGAACTGGAGTCGTGAACTTTTAAAGAGGGGAAGCCCATCAATGTTGAACTGCAATGAAACACTTTTGATGCTATCAGGTAGACGCAAACCCTTTAACCTCAAAATAATTCCCTTTACCAAACCAAAGTGGTAATACTCCCCACCGAGTATTTGATTTGTTGTCACATGAGATTGTGTCCCTAAAAGAGTTCGTCCGTCTTTTGGTAGGCTAGGGTGAAAGGCTTTAAGAATTGACAGCAAAGCTGACAGCGCAACTAAACTTATGGAAAAAGAAGTTGCCCAGTATCTTAAACTAGTTATAAGCAAATCCTCATTAGTTTCCTCTTTCTCGTCATCATTGCTCTGAGTGCTCGAATCAGAACACAAAGGTGGTTCAACTTCAGCAAAACTGTCATCCAAATCACTGTTTTCCAGTTGTTGACATTCTACAATAGATTCTGGTGTATCAAGCTGCTCACTTGTGACTTGTGGTTGCACATTCAGACAAGTTTGTTTTTCATTCATCTCTGTTTGACCCTTAAAAGTATTGGCATATTTAATGATTATATCATTTTCTGTCTCGTTAAGAAGTTTCCTAACCTTACGCCTTTTAGTCCAATAGGAGGACATTTTAAGAAGGAAAATGAGGTGGTGAGGAATAAAGTTACTGTACTTGAATACTTTGTTGTCCCAAAGGTGTTGCCACACAATCTGAAAAAGAAAGAAACTAAATTAGTAATATTGTAATAACTATTCCCAAAGATGTAAAGGTGTAAACATAACGTATTATTATATACACTAGGGCTGGGCGATCTGTGAAAAAATATAATCAAAATTACTTTCTTCATATTGATATCGATCTCAATTTTTGATTGAGTTGTTTCACTTTTTCAAAAAACAAATGAAAATGGCTTTCGTGGACATAAGTAGAAAAAAAAAGTAGTTTTAATTCTCTCTCTCTCTCTCTCTCTCTCTCTCTCTCTCTAGATAGATCTATCTATTACATATTCTAGCTATCCAATTCTGTCAATAAGAAGTATTGCATTTTTTAAGTACATAAGGTTTTGTGTCTGTTTTCTGTTATATTATTAGAAAACAACTGCCCTTTTTAGAGGTCAGGCAGAAGTAACTTTTACTTAGTCTACATAAAACTACAGGATTTCTGGTAGGCCTACTTGGAGATAAAACAATGATTTTCTCCATCAAATGATTACTAGAATTATGAGACGTAGCAACAAAGCTGTATAGGCTCGCAGCGCACTACATAAGTTTCACTTTTGGTTTATCTGTAAGCGGCTAAAGTCAGCGGAGCACAGCGCGCGCTTTGGAAAACGGGAGTCTATATTTGTATTATCATTTTAGCCTCTGTGGGCGGGAAAGAATGATTATTAAATCAAGATTGGATCTTTTTTCTGTTTTGGCTGCGGACGCATTTGACTGCATCTTTACGCAAACGCTGCTCTGCGCTGAATCATGATCCCTACACATTTGCTGTGGATTTAACCTTTGTATGGACCGAAGGAGAGATGATTACTGTCGAGTTTGGATCAAATGGTTTTTTGCTTCAACCTTTCACGATAACTGCAGACTATCTGAGAGTTATGTGGATTTACTGCAGCACGTACCTCTTTGTACCTGTGATTGTTTTCGAGTGGATAAAATTTACAAATATCCTACAGGTCTTCTGTTTAAAGGTAAGAGTACATGATACACATTACTGTGTTTGTAGAGAACGAATGTACAGTGGCAACAAGTGCTCACCTACCACTGCAAGTTTTGTGTTTCATGGCGCATTGACGTAACGTTAAATGTAAAGCATAAAGTGTTGCGCGGGGACAAGAAGCTTGAATGAAAAATTTCAGACGAGGGTAAACGCGCTTTGCATATACAGTACGAAGGCCACAATGCTTCACCCACAGGGGAGGACAGACTATTTCTCGGGCTCGTTCCCCGGAGCTCCGTGCGGTAGATTGGCTCGCTCTTTCCCAGTCAAAACGCTCTTTATCCGGGGAAGAGAGATCAAGCCTCGGCGCTCCAGGCTCTAACGGGCATTTTTCATTAAAAAAAACGAATATGTCCCGATTGTTGGCTTATTTTTGATAATAGAAAATGCTAAACGGTGTTTTTTCGTTTTTGAATGTTCTATTTCAAACCAAATTCAAATGGCAGCGACGGGCCCGGGAGCTAGGCTGCTAACATAACTGTAGCTGTCATTTAAAGACGAAAATTAAATGACCAGCAGATACACGGAGCTTGTCTTTCTTTTCAACCTAACTTATCAATTGTCTAAAAAAAACGTCTATAAAGCAGTGATTTTTCTCTGGCATTGTTTGAAATAGCTGAATATTAACGACTAACGGTAGCTGCAGCTAACAGCACAATGAAAAGATAACATTTACATTCAAAGTTTAGCCTACATTTACTAAATGAAAGCATATGAACAATTGTGTAGGATAAAAACGTACATAATAACCAAAACTTCTGATAACTCACCACAAGTTTCTCAGCTAGTCCTCTGAAGAGTGCACAATGGAGGCTGGTTTTGACTGAGCATCCTATCGTGAGAATTTAAGATTCCCGCTCTTGTTGCATCAGTACCACGTATATTGAAACAATATTGAAAAAACGTTTTAGTTTTAACCTTAAGGGATAGGGTCAAAACAACGTTGATTTAAGAACATTTTTTCAACCATTGATATTTTAACTGTGATTACACATTGAATTGATGTTGAACTTTCACTCCCAACCAAAATCTAACCAATATGACCAAATATCAATGTTGAATTAACATCTTTTGCTATCTGGGTCTCCATAACACTACGCGCTTTAGCGGGACGTCCTGCACAAGGATGTGGAGAGTCACACGGACAGAAGCCTCTGAACATGATTATGGATTTACACTTTGTGGAGAAAAAAAGGAAAGCTGAGCGCGTCGCGTACTTTTGCGTTTCGCCGCGTGCTTCTTTGAAGTTTAGCACGCGGCTAAAATTTAATAGACGCTCACTGATGTAGCCTACCTTTTTCTCTTGATTCTCGTTGTTCCCACGGAGCCTTCACATGACAATGTTCACAAAAATCTATGGTCATGAATCACAAAGTCTTCAAACTGCATTAAAGGATTATCTCAACCTGTTCCACCTTGGCCCACCACAGCCTTATATAGGTTATATTATGTGCAGTGGCACGCCTGATATAAAAGCCTGACGCGTCCAGGCACGTGACGCACGGCCTTCATCAACACGGCCAACTTTTTTATTTTATTTCTGTGGCTTCTAGGTTGAATTTGTTTGGAATCTTTTTGTAATTCGTTTGGACAATTTATAAAGTTTTGAATTGTAAATTGTAGGTTTAGATTTGTCTCTTCTATTTTCTTGGGGTAAATAAATATATTTTATTAATGGTCTTATTTTTCTTTAATTCAGCTTTTAAGTTTAAATAGGCACAGAGGGCTATTTGTAGTTAATTTTAAATTGAATTTGGACACCCTTTGTATCAGTTTTAATTTACTATTATTTTTTAATGATAGCCTCACCTCAGAACCAAGCAGGCGCTGTTCACGTGGGACACACGTCACACTCGACTCTATAGCTTTTATAAATGATGTGGCCAAGCAGACAAAGACACCCGGAGCTTGTAAGAAGTTGGACTGTTTTGAGAATGAGCAGGAGAAGACGTGAACGCACGAGGACGCACTTGGAGATCCATGAGAAATGATTGTAGTACAAAGGCTCCCTGGCCAGTGCGCGTCATTCTTTGAGCGTAATGAACACAGTTGCCAGTATCTCCCTCCCTTGTGTGTCATTAATGTTGTGTAGAGATTCTCTTTAGGCCTACGCAATGACGGCGGAACATCCAAACATGCAGTCGCAAGAAAACGCTTAATATTTGTCGGAGAAGCGGCATTTTTGAAAAAAAAAAAATAATAGAAAACACCATCACATTGACAAAAAAATGTTAGGTGTCGGCAGTGGTTAATGTGGGATTTGGGAGGTGGGGAACTCTATTTTAGGGTCAGGGCCATAAGCAGGATTTTGAACAAACCGAAATCCAAAAGGATTTGATTAAAAGTAAATAGTCTTTTTTATATTGTCACTTATATATTTGCTATTGGAGGTTGCAGAAGAGAGAAATTCTCTGACGTGTCTTGACATTGAGCAGCTGGAATCAGGCTACTCTTTAAAAAAAGGGAGGTCTGGGGAATTTTGAAAAAATCAATGCAATTTCCTGCATTTTGGTGAGTTTTAGATGTGATATTCTTATTATTTGATGTGACTTTACCATAATTAAAAAGACATGAGGCAATTAATAAATAAATAAATATAGAGGCAACCAGAGACCAGATTAGGGAGGCCCCAGCCCTGGATGCCTCCTTTAGCTCTGTAAAACTGTTTTAGGCACACGTGGTTTTAGGAGGATCATCAAATAGGTAACTGCTAAAAACAAGAAAGTTTTGAAAAATGTAACATTTGTAGCTGGAAAAAGAGTTGATAACAATACAGTATCTGTCTGTCTGTCTGTCTGTCTGTCTGTCTGTCTGTCTGTCTGTCTGTCTATCTGTATCTATCTATCTATCTTCCTCACAAAAATAAGACAAGACAATTTTCTATAATTTGGTGTACACAATCTATTGTAACCCACAATAGCTTGTGTACACTATAGCCTACTCAGCTCCTCTCTTCTCCTTGAGTCCCTTCTGCCCATGCCATTGGTCCTGTCACTGCTCCTGCCCCTGTCTCTGTATCTACTCCTGTCACTGCTCCTGTCACTGCTCCTGTCTCTGCTCCTGTCACTGCTCCTGTCACTGCTCCTGCTCCTGTCACTGCTCCTGCTCCTGTCTCTGCTCCTGTCACTGCTCCTGTCTCTGCTCCTGTCACTGCTCCTGTCTCTGCTCCTGTCACTGCTCCTGCTCCTGTCACTGCTCCTGTCTCTGCTCCTGTCACTGCTCCTGTCACTGCTCCTGTCTCTGCTCCTGTCACTGCTCCTGTCTCTGCTCCTGTCTCTGCTCCTGTCACTGCTCCTGTCACTGCTCCTGTCTCTGCTCCTGTCTCTGCTCCTGTCTCTGTCTCTGCTCCTGTCTCTGTTCCTGTCACTGCTCCTGTCTCTGCTCCTGTCACTGCTCCTGCTCCTGTCTCTGCTCCTGTCACTGCTCCTGTCTCTGTCTCTGCTCCTGTCTCTGCTCCTGTCTCTGTTCCTGTCACTGCTCCTGCCTCTGCTCCTGTCACTGCTCCTGTCTCTGTCTCTGCTCCTGTCTCTGCTCCTGTCTCTGCTCCTGTCTCTGCTCCTGTCACTGCTCCTGTCACTGCTCCTGTCTCTGCTCCTGTCTCTGCTCCTGTCTCTGTCTCTGCTCCTGTCTCTGTTCCTGTCACTGCTCCTGTCTCTGCTCCTGTCACTGCTCCTGCTCCTGTCTCTGCTCCTGTCACTGCTCCTGTCTCTGTCTCTGCTCCTGTCTCTGCTCCTGTCTCTGTTCCTGTCACTGCTCCTGCCTCTGCTCCTGTCACTGCTCCTGTCTCTGTCTCTGCTCCTGTCTCTGCTCCTGTCACTGCTTCTGCTCCTCTGCCCTCAGTGCTGGGCTTTTTTGCCAATTTATAAGTCAAGTTTTAGCGCGGTAAAACCACACGCGGTTATTTGGAAGCTTATATCGCTCTCGCCCGTTCGTGCGCACCGCGCTGTTGGACTTCCTCACATCCGAAACAGCGCCAGCGGGAGAGGCTCGCCCTCCGCGGCCGAGTTGTCTCGAGGAACACGCGCGATGATCGCATCGTCGTTTACGTCGCCTTTAGTTTGAGCTCCGTGTTGACATAGGCTAGTTGAAGAGAAAAGTCCTTAAAGTTTGTTTTGGGGTCTTCCGTCCCGCTGTGAGATGAGCCCTGTCCTCACACAGACAGAGCAGCTTCCCTGATATTTATTATAACAATGTTATTTTTAATGAAATTTAAATATGTATTTTTTTGGGAGTCATTAAAGGTGCCGGAACGCCGTTCCGGCCCACTTTAACCCCTGGGTGTCGGAGTACGGGGACGTGTGAAAAATATGCTAATGCCGCAACATCGACAATTAGACTTCAATGTCGACATTCCGGGATGTCGTTAGAGAGGGGTGTAGCCGCTCGCCGGACCGGACGGATCGCGGTGTGAGAGCCTCTCATTACTTTTCAAGAAACAGAAAGCCTCCGTACGCCGGAGCGGAGTACGGACCGGATCCAGTGTGAGACCGGGGTGAGGGTTTAATGGACAGTTGAGTATTTTTTTTTTTCGAAATAATGATTTAATAGAAACACCCACTAAAGTATGTCGGAGAAGCGACATTTTTGAAAAAATAGAAAATACCACTACATTGACACAAAAATGTTAGGTGTCGGAGTACGGGGATGTGTGGAAAAAATATGCTAATGCCGCAACGTCGACAATTAGACATTATTGTCGACGTAGCGGGAGGTCGGGGATGGGCATGTAGCCGTTCATGTCAATGTTGATAAATCCCGATGAGTCTTTCGTTTTGGTCGTACACCACATATACACTCAAATTTTGCCGTACGCAACTTTGATAAATGAGGGCCATTGTGACGGCACATTAACTGATGAACCAACAGTGAAGATAGGTGCAGTGAGAAATAGACCTCAGGCTGTATTCAAATAATAAATTAAGGCTTAAGCAGTCGATCACAGATTCACAATGCGGAAGTATGATGGCAAAGATGAACAGATTTGATCAAATAAATCACATTTTTTGTAATTTCACATAAAATACATTATACCCAACCACTTATCAATTGTTATTGGAGTGCAATCTATGAATTTTGTTCTGTGTTCAGTTAAGGTTTTAGCCGTTAGTAAAGGTACAAGTTGGTGAACTGTTTATCATATTATGAAAAGTTTTATATGAACATAAACGTAGTAATCTGATTTTTATGTTACTAGTTTCACATTTACGTGTGTATCACAATAGTGTCACACTTTTATAGTTATTGTTTAGTTAAATAAGAGGCTTATAAAAACTAGCACAAACCATTATATGGGGCTATTTACTCAGTTAAAGTGTAACCTTCTATGATTATTATGAAGGGTTTTAGAAATGTACTTAAAATGATCTGTTAAAAAATTTGATTATTCAGCCACTCAAACTTGCCATTGGAACAATCATGAAGCAGTAGGTTAGAAATCAGTAATCATTCACATTATACCTTAGATCAGTGGTGTCCCTAGTCAATCAATCATGTTAGACATTTGAGAAAAATAGCATTTATTTTGGCTCTCTGAGGTAAAAGGTTTGGGCACCCCTGCCTTAAGCTGGCCACACACTACATGACTGTTTGCTCTTTTTCCCATGTTATTTTCAGTCGCACTTAATCACGTCTAGACAAGATTAGTCGAAGCTAGTTGAAGTTAGTCTCAGTTGTGTCACTTGTGTAGTATGTGGGTGTCTGTGACTGGACTCGCGTTCCAATCGAAGTAGTTTGTGGCAGGTCTAGACTAGACTAGACTCCAGTCACAGGTTTTTAAACATGTTGGAATTATAAGCCCGATTTTTGCAGCGCTTTGGTGCTGTTTACTGTTTATGACCCTCCTCTGGGCAAACACAGAGCCCAGTGGCCAATGAAAATAGTTAAGGAGGCACTGGAAACAGCTTCTGAGAAAAAACTTTTTTTTTACGTCTTTTCAGAAGAAACACGCGCAAAAACAGCAGTAATGGCAAGGCACAGACTGAAATTTCTCCCTACGTAACAAATGGACCGTGTCAAAAATACACACATGCTAGTTTTTACACCTCTGATGACCAAAACAACAGCGCACCATAGACTGTAGGGTGCGCAGTCTATGGTCTATGTGGGGGACATTTGTCCCCCACAAAGAAGTCTATGTTAGATCACTATTTTAATGTTTCTGACCGAGGGCCCCCTCAGCCCTCGCCCCGCCTCTCAACCCCTCCTCCACCTATTTGTAAACAGTCCTAACGTGACGGAACATAAAATCTCCTTTAAGTCATCTAATATGTTTACGGAGTCTTACTTGAAGGAGACATAAATGTCTCCCGTGTAGTAAAGGCGGTCACGTGGCCGTGGTTGCGTGTGCTCTCTCTCTGTCTATGGAGGTCAACAGTGACCGCCCACTTCCTGGTTCCAAAATCTCAGACCCCATGTTAAATTGCCATAGGGAATTCGATAACAAATTATATTAAAAGTTTGGAAACGTCCTTGGGCTAAGCAGATATGTGGTGAGTCACGAGCATAAGACCTACATTTTTGTTTAAAAGCCGTTTTTTCAGCTTTGTAAACAACGAAGTTATTACGACATTTTGCTGAATTTTAAGTTATAGTTGTGCTTTTTAGATTGAAAACAACCGCGCTGTGGATCTGAGTTAGCACATAGCTGGATAGCCCGCGGTATTTCTTTAAACTCTTAAAATTTGAATTTTTCGAAAAGCCTATGGCACTATAACATGGGGCAAAACTCTTCCGGAAACAGGGCGGGCTTCCACTGTTGAGCTCCATTGAACGCACTTGTTATAAGCGGCCATTTTGCGCCGGACATCACACGAGTAAGCACGGTGAGTACTTTATCCAACTTTTTGTTAGTTAGTTTGAAGAAAGTTATAACCACATGTGAGAAGGGCAATGTTATTAGTTTTATGGCTTGTTTGGCTTACTGCTTTACGCTGAGGAAGGCTCCAAGCTAGCAAGTTTGGATTTAGCCCAAACCACAGAGCTTCGGAGCACGCTTGGCTGTGAGATGGATGTGCGTAATGGTGGTGCGTAATGGTTTTGGAGACAGGGCGGAACGAGGTTCGGAGCATGCAAGTTGTAGCCTTACAATACATGCGCGCACCGATTGGCCCCAACCCGGTCCGCTCCCTCAGGCCAGTGCTAAACAATTTAGCCTTTAGCCTGAGAGAGCGGACCGGATTGGGCCACTTGGTACGCACGTATCCATTGTTAGACTACAAGCTGTTGGTGCGGAGCCTTGTGCTTGGCTGTGACATGGTGGTGCGTAATGGTTTTGGTGACATGGCGGGACGAGGCTAGCCTCGGATCCTTGGTTATATAATAATGATGATGATGATGATGATGATGATGATGATGATGTATGGATTATTTTTTTTTTACATCTTGACTTTTTTTTTTCTTTTTCAGATGACAAAAACTAAAACTAGAAAAGACTGCCCACTGTGCCATAAAGGCTTTGATTGCCTGGCAAAACATTTAAAAAGGTTCCATTTGATTAAAAATCAAACAGAAAGCAAATTATTAAATCAGTTGGCATGTGGAACCATCAATATAATGCCAGGAATGTGCCCTGTTAGAGGGTGCTTCATCAGGGTAGGGCACATTCGCCGCCATATCCTGGCACACAAAGACATCTCCAGTAATGAGAAGGAGATCTATTTGGCAAAAGCTAGGAGACAGACTGCATTAAAAGCGCTGTCTGAGCTGAGAGCCACCAATCCTGAGCCCCCACTGGTTTCTCCAAAGCGACCCCCTTTATCCCTGTAATAAAAAAGAATGCAGGGATAGATTTGAGCAACAAGCAGAAAAAATGTAAAAGTTGAAGGTAAGTGTTGTTACATGCTGCTCCTCCTGCTGTCTCCCTCTCCTGTGTTTCCTCCTACCTGGGTGTGGCCACAGTAGCTCTCCCTCATCTCACGTCTGTCTGCTGTTTGCAATCAAGCCAGTTTGAACTCCACAGCTCCACAGTATTTTCTTGCCAGTTTGTCTTAACATCCAACGAAGTAAGTTTGTAGTGTTTTGCTCAGCTTTGTGTCTGTTGAAATGTTAATAACTTGTCTTTGCTTGTACAGATCCTGCTTTGCTGCATTTGTAAGCCTGCCTGCCACTCTGCTTGCCTTTCTTCCTCGCTGCCTCTTTGCTTACATGTCTGCCTCTCTGCTAGCCTGCCTGCCTGCCTCGTCCTATTATGAAACACGACAAGTGTAGTGTAATATTGTTAAACGTGTCAAATACAATTGTACATTTCAACATCTTTTGTCAATACAGAAAAGAATTTAAGAGCTGGAAAATCCAATACTCCATCTACATCCCGTGTTCAACCAGTGGAGGTGGTAAGTTCTTTCTTGTAATTGTTTAGACCTAGTACTAGTGATGGGCCATTTGAAGCCGAGGCATCGGGGCTTGTACCGAGTAACAGGGGCGTGTCTAATGAAGCCCTGCTTCAAGGCTTGCTTCAGTTTGCCTAAAACCACGTGATCTGTGAATGTGAGGCTTTGCTTTTGGGAAGATGACGTCATTGCCTCATTTACAGAGTCGCTTCACTCATGCGCTCCCACACAACACAGCTTTCATTCATTTTTATCTACATCATTTGCATTATTTTTAGTTGTGCTTTTAAATGTAAAATAAGCTTTTCTAGGTTTTAGTTTGTTTTAACCTACAAAATATGGCCTGTTTAACACACTTATTGTGGTGTGTAGGTTATCAGAAGTTCATTGGCTAAATGAGCCAACCTATACAGTTAAAGGTTTTTTGGTACAATTTTTGCAAAGCTTGTAAAGTGTGCGTTTCCAGCAAGAGACATCGTGGTTGTTTCAAGGCACAATTTGGCAGAGGTGGTTGAGAAAGTGCTTCATTTTCATTCTGTGCTTTGT
Source organism: Mugilogobius chulae (assembly GCA_038363315.1). Taxonomy (NCBI): domain Eukaryota; kingdom Metazoa; phylum Chordata; class Actinopteri; order Gobiiformes; family Gobiidae; genus Mugilogobius; species Mugilogobius chulae. Next base: position 8,948,038 of record CM076416.1, read on the forward strand.
TCTGCTGCAGATTCTGGTCTAATTATAGGCCTATAGAAACCTATTTAATATTAAACGATTCATGGAAATCAAAGATTCATTTGAAAGTGGCGCTTTCCCACTTTCAACAAAGCCTGACATATGCACTATTGGGTACATAATAGAGCTCAATCTTAGCGTGTGGTTGCTGTGGCACATGCGTAGAGTGAAGGTTTGTCACGCAGAAGGTTGGGAGTTCGAGCCCTATTTGTGACAACAGAATATTTTTATGAGTACGCTACAGACATGAACACATACATAATCTAATTTCAACGCCTTAAATGAGTGATTGTCTCAGTAAAACGGTGTTTTATTTGATTTATGACACTGCACCATTTAACGTTTGTTACATTTAATGACCACATTGACTTGGATTAAATGAAGCAATTTGCGAGGCACCGGCTCATGGACCGGTACAATTGGCTGAAAGCCTCAAGTGGTTCATGAGGCTTCATTTGGCCATCACTACCTAGTACTACTCCTCTAATTTATATTTAGACATATGTGTAAATACTTATACAAATATGTCAATGTATTTACATCAACAGACAGACAGAGTCTGAAGAGTCCGAGCAGCCCTCTCAACAGCCTCAATAAAAGCAATAGTCCTCGGTAGTGATGGGAAAAGTGAAGCCTCATGAACCAATGGGGCTTCACAGCCTAACTCCGCCCAAAGATTCAACAAAGTGAAGCTTCAAATATAGGCTACTGCCCTCACCTGGAGAGACCAATGTATCACAAATAATATAACGTTTATTCTAATAATCTTTTTTCATGTTTTTGTACTTTTTTCATTATTTATAGTAACAAGGATATTTATAAAATATTTTGTGTTCACAGAGTCGTTTTTTCCTTGATTTTTTTTCCTTAGTTTTTCCACAAACTGAAGCTTCGGTCACGTGACTTTCTTGCTGCTGAACTACGGTTCATTTCAAGGCTTCATTGGGCACGCCCACTTTTGCTCGGCACAGGCTTCGAAGTCTTGCTTCATTTTTCCCATCACTAGTCGTCGGACTCCTCCTCCACATCAGAGGACAGTGATGAGGAAAAAGAGCCTCCACAACAGTTTTCACCAGAAGAGCCTCAGTCTGCTCAGGAGGGCGAGACCCAGTCCCAGTCTGCTCAGGAGGGCGAGACCCAGTCCCAGTCTGCTCAGGAGGGCGAGACCCAGTCCCAGTCTGCTCAGGAGGAGGAGACCCAGTCCCAGTCTGCTCAGAAGGAGGAGACCCAGTCCCAGTCTGCTCAGAAGGAGGAGACCCAGTCCCAGTCTGCTCAGGAGGAGGAGACCCAGTCTGCAAAGGTGAATATGATGTCATAACTGTGTTTTTCTCCATTTCAAACTGAATATTTCAGTATGTGCATTTCTACTTGGCTATGATGTTGCCTTTATTGAATAAATTATTAAACACTTATTATGTACTGTATGTATTTATTTATTTTGCGTTTGTTTGTTTGTTTGCTATTCACAGCACAAGAAGGCAAAAAAGGAAAAAGCAAAAAAGGACAAAGTAAAAGAAGAAATCAGACCTAAGCGCCAAAAAGCTCCAACTCGACTACACGGTTGTGCCCAGTGTTGTAAGTTCCATTTCAAAAGCGATTAACCCAAAACACAACACCACAACATACTTACCTGCATCTTCTAGCTCACAACATGCATAACTAACATACCACAACCTCATGTATCATTGTTAAAAAATGTCAACTTACCTTGTTTTGTATTTTTATCAGGATATCCCATCGGACAAAGGACTCGGATGAAGAACCTCAAAAATCACCACAGCAAATTCCAGAAACCTCTGATTTTGAAAACGAAACAAAGGAAACAAACCCAGAGGAGGAGAAAGAAGAAATCCTAAAAAATATTCATGAGATCTATGAAGCATACAAGGCCGAAAAAGTGAGTGTATATACTATATATGGGACAGCTGATGGAGCAACTTTACAATATTATTGATTACATATCATTCACAGCGAGGTGAAGAGTTGAGATTCCCACCAACTGTTCACCCCGCAATAACTAAGCTGATTAAAGACCGAAGAAAGGGGAGCACCGAGCAGTTTCAGTTCTCCAAGCCACTCTGTAAGAAAACTCATTGTATTTCACTGACAGGAGGCAGTTTGAAAATGGACTGTTTACAGACTGATGTATTAACAAATATCTATTTACCCGACAGTAACTTACATGAACCAATATCAAGAGTGTAGGAAAACTGCATAACGTCATCTACAAGGGCGAAGAAAATGGCCTCTCCTGAGCCCCATTGGGACTGGAGCTTCTAAAAAGAGTAGACATCGTTCGGGTGTAAGTTGAAAATATTGGATTAAATAGATTATTACAATTGATTTATGTTTGTCATTAAACACATATATATCTATTTTTTCTTCCTACAGCAACCCAGCTGTCCTCAGCCGTCTTGGCTTATTGCCAACGACAATAGTCGGCTATTTGCAGAATACCCTGGCGTTTTTAGATTATTTCAACAACAACATCCCTCCACACTGCAGCCTCAAAAAGGCCGAGAGAAAACAGACTTGGTGGGAGGTTAAAAAAATGTTAAGACAGTGGCAGAATGGTGTCCGCCCACCAACAACTCACAAAAGCAAATAGGGAGAGGAAACTTGTGCCAAGACATATCCTGGCAAAGTGCCAGGAGGTGGCAACAACTGTTTGTTCATATGTTAACAATTTTTTGTTTAGAGGAAATCGAAAACACACCTCTGTCAGAGAAAAAACTCCGCTATCGCCTCTTTGGATACCTTTCAGCGTACTACACAAGCATTTATGGCCATAGAACCAGCGTGTTCTATGGCCATAACATTTTTTCTTTTATTATGTCTGATAATTTGGGCTAATACAGTATGGTATTCTCTGTCAATTAGAAACTTCTTTATTTTTGTTAAACAGCACTGTTGATTTGTATGATTATTATTGTACTTTAGAAATGTGACTGCTGACTTTTGAAGTAAACTTTAATGTATAAATAAACTTCTAGTTACTCATAGTAAACTCATAAGGTTTACTTGAAGGTCCAGAGTAAACGTTTTATTACAGAGAGTAAAGGTTACTGACTATTCATAAGTTAAGTTTCCTGCATCATTAATAGTAACCATCATGTTTTTCAAAGTAAGGTTTACTTGATAATTGAAAGTAAGATTTCATTCAGACATTGTAAGGTTTACATAGCTTTTTAAATTTAATGTTACTTTTGCAAATCAAGGCAATTTTGTAGCAAATGTTTTTTAAGTAAACTAGACTGTTAAAATTTAGAGTGTATACAGTAATTGTAATTTTGCGAAAACACATACAAAAAGACAAACAAAAAACTGACTTTCAGTCAAAATAAAAAATATGCGATTCACAACAGAATTATATTTATATTAAATGTCACAGTTGTTTCAGTTGTTGACTGTCTTTTTTCCTTGCGCCAGTAAAATCAACCTCAAAGACCTGTGCCAAGTACTTTGCCAGATTGAGTCCAAATAAAGGAAAAACAGGCATTCCACATTATTAGGCAGATCATTTTTAATATGGGAAAGGAAAAGATCTTTTATATGCTGGAAAGCATGAAATACTTCTTAAACCTATAATATTTGAGTTAAAAATTAAGCATGATCAAAGTACTAAAATCTGTAGCTGATTCACAGATTTGTGCAGGTGGAAGGATCAAAGATTTGTGCCACGTTTTATTAGAGCAGCAACTAAAATGCCATAACAAAGCACCAGACAGGTATGTGTCTGCTGATGCCTCTGACGAAACACAAACATCAAAATGTAGGATCTGCCAGAGTTGTATAATTTTACATTACACTGTACGGAGCAGCAGAGAGCACTTATTCATGAGCATGAGCTGCTCCCTAAGACCAGAGCAGAGAGCGCTCAGAGAAAGGAACAAGAACAACATTTCAGATCACACCAACAGACTTTAACACTGTACTGCCAAAAGCAGTCAGGCTGTCTAATATATAATTAAAGGTATACATTAGTTTTATAAAAATTCTCCTAAAATTCAGGTGGTAAACTGCAAGCATAAATATAATAATTCAAATATAAGCATTAACACAATTTAAATGGGATATACTGTATATTTAAAACAATCTGTGAAGTTGGAGCTAAGATGTATAAGGTAATGTTATATCAAGATTTGAAATTACCTGAAACTAAAAGCAGAAGACTTGGACTTGACTTGGACTTGCCATTCTTTGACTGGGAACTTGAGTTGAACTTGAATCTCTCTGACTTGGAACTTGTCTCAAATGTGAATCTCTTTGACTGGGAACTTGCAAAAGTTTGATTTGTCCCACTGCTAAATGCTTTGCAGAGAGAGAGAAAGAAAGAGAAAAAAGTTTTAACATAAAACGTTTTTTCAGACCGACTTCTGTAAGAAACTCTCTATTGTAAGATGTCCTGAAAAAGACCTAGAAAGTTTTTAGGTAGTGAGATAAGTAAAACAGCTGCCATTATGTTTAAACATCTATGTTGAATTGCTGGATATGTCCTGCACCTACATTTAATTTAAATAAAATACAGAAACACACGTACCTTAAAGTTGTAGAAAGTGGGCACTTGCTGGACACAGTAACTTGATCTCACATGAACACTTAATGTTACAAATTTTATGTACATATACTACTACAATTAAACTAATAAAATGCTCAAAGGATTAACTAATATACAATAAACCCAAATACAATATGTACAATCTCCTTCACAGGTCAGTTTATGGGTCAACATGGAGTGGCAACACTACAAAACCATTTTCAAATGGTAAATGAACAAACTAAATGAAAATCCGATGACAAATCCAGGACAAAAAAAAATAACCTAGCCCTCGAGAGTTCACAGGATAGTCAAAGAATGAGTGCAACTGTTGATATTCCTTACAAACCAAATACTCCTTTGAACCTAATATGTTCTGAACAGCAAATATTTAATTGTTCAACTTGATGCAGTTATTTCTCTCTGATGCACTGATCATAAAGTCACCAACTAAGACTTCTTTAAACTGCAAAACATCTCCTGCCAATCCATGTGGAAGTGGCCCATCTGAATGCTGCTTTTTCATCTTTTTCTCAACTTTTTACTCATTACATTTTCAGATGTAGAGTCAAGCTCGGATATGCGACGAATTACCTGCTGCAATGGTTATGAGGGTTTTCTTACCATTTTCTTTAACTTTTGCAGATGATTTTCAAATGGAAAGCCAGATATTAAATCTAAGTGTCGATGTAACTTTGTCACTCAAATGAATCAAACAATGAACAATGTACACAATAAATTCTTTACCATAGAGCTCTCCAAAATGATTGACAAATGCCACAAGTAATGTTTTGGCAAAGTCATTTAAAAGTAAGCAATATGTTGGACTTGCCAAAATGTACGTGTATGGTTACAGACAACAGCATGAAGTTTCCATAAACGGCAGAAGTAACAACATCCCTAAGGACCAGTATACAGAAGGAACTGTCTGAGCTCAGTGGCTTTCATCTTAATCTCTGCTCAATTGGCCTTGGTCGTATTGCAAATTCAGTAGGTATGTAACTTCTGAGAGCAACCAGTTTTTGAGAAATGACTTGCCAGTACTGCCCATCCACAAATCCAGAAGACGACGAAGACTCTGGAAAAGTCATCTGATTACCACTGTATATATTTCTTTTTGTCCTTTCTTTTTCTTCCTCTTATCTTCTTCAGATGAAGAGGAAGCATAAGATGATGAGGAGGAAGGTTTTGGGGAATATTCAGTCGAAGTTGAGCGGTTCTCCGGCTCTGCAGTCTGACTTTCAATGTAGTCATCTTCTTCCGGTTTGTCTGGAGTTCTATTTATGTCTATTGATGATAAAGTAAAATGATAAATACTCAGTAATCAATTTACCATAAAGATAATATTTTTGCCGCAGTACTTACAATATTCCAATTCACTTTTAAGTGCAATAATATGTTCCTCCAATTCAGAAATGTTGTCCTTTTTCGCTGTTTGAGCCATGGGCACTGAAAGAAAGGACAACATTTTGGATTCAGTTCACACTGCACAGGTTATGCAGCACATGTAGATGCAATAACATTCAAGGAAAGACATACATACTGTACATGGTGGTACAAGTAATCCAAAGCTGAATATATTTATTTGAAACAATTTGGGGATTTTTAAAGTTTGACGAGATTGTACACATTTGCTGATATCGTTAGGCCAAAAAGCACCAAGTTACTTCACGAAGAAGTGCACCCTATTCAAGATTTTCCAGTGCAAACAACTGACGCTTTGCGCACCATGTTCCTCATGTCAAAATTCACCAAAACAAACAAACAAAAAAAGTCATAAGATGTCTGGGGTCCGGGGACGAAGTATAATTCATGTTCTCTTTTCCAAGTTGCGAATGGAAACACTCGTCAAAAGGGGTATTCTCTAATTCCATTCTTTAACTTGGAGATACGAGTTTGGTTAAAGGAAGCGGCCTGACGTAAACAAAGTTCAGTTGCTTTCAAAATAAAAGTTTGTTGAATTTAGCCTGCCGAATTCATTTCATTGACGTCTTCACGTTGTTTTTCATTGATTACTCACACTGTTGACGTGACTGTGGATGCGTATCATAATGAAGTATTAAGTAATTATTACGGAATAAAGATCTAGGCTATGTTATGGCTCGGGATGGTGACACACAGGAAAGTTAAATTGGCCAAATGTTAAACCAATAGAGATTTTAAATGGATAAAACCCGAAAAAAAAACCCTGACAACAAGCATCGCGGATTTCCTTTTATTTCCATGGTAACCAGTTTTTGGCGTCGCTTCCGAGGTGCGTGGTAAATAAATGTGTTGCTCTTCTGGCTGAGTGTCACTCTTACAGCCTGTTAAGTTAGAACTCTCGAATATTTGTGACAGAGAAAACTGCGTGTGAACGAGAAAATGGTGACGTTGGGTGGTTAAGCCGTGCGTAAAAGCGCACGGACAAATTACCAACTCCTATAAGCCTGCATATTAAAGATCGATCTTTACTGAGCCGTGTGTAAAAGCTGCGGGAGGGGGGTGATTGAAATAAAGTGTCTGTTCAAGTACAGAGATTCTGTCTACAATCAGCATTGACTGACAGTTCCCTTAGCTTGTGTAAGAACTATGCTTAATACTCTCAGCACAAATACTACACCCAAGTGCAGCTGCAGGTGCATGTTTGTGATGTGCACTATGCTGACTTTGTTATGGACACCCAGAGATTGTGTTATATGTAGAGTTGACCGGGACAGCACATTTATTTGTGAAATGCTAATGAAACTCAATTCATTTTGGAAAAAATGCATTTTACCCGAGCTGTTGACTAGGAAGGCAGAACAAGAAGAGGCCCTTTCAAAGCCACTGACACCTCAAGAAAGTCTACAAACCTACTGCATCTGTTGTGCAACTACTGACATAGACTTCGACATGGTTGGATGTGATCTGTGACCAATGGTTTCATATCTTGCTTAAAGTTAAAACTGTTGCCATCTTCTAAAACCTGGTACTGCAAGACTTGCCGTCATACAAGAAAGCAGAAGAAGGTCTTATAGATTCCTTGTTCAGTATTTATCAGACTTGAAGTTCTTTTGTTGCTGGAAAATGGATTTTCAATGCAAGTTGTAAAACAGGGTTAATGAAGCAAAGCATTACATATACATACTTGAATTTATTTAAGTTCAACAAATACATATTGAATAAAAACAGATTGTTAAATGCATTCTAGTAATCAATGTTCAGTGTATTTCATTTAAGTAATAATGCTTTTGTCCTCATGCTCCTGAAAGACAATACTTGGCCCCATATTTGACAGAGCAGCACATACAGTCAAGACTTTATCACAGCTAGAAAATGGTTCCTCCAAGCTTTCATCTTTTAAACTTTGTACACACTGCACTGGCAAGGTTCCTTTTAAGAATACTAAAGCGTTTTTTCAAGCATCCAATCACTTATTCTATGTGAATTCGTACAGAAGACACTTTTCTGGATGTTTTGACTTCTCGAGCTGATAACTGTTTCTTGCCTTTAGTGAAGGCTGGGGCTATAAGTTCAGCACTACATGTGGTTGCGACTGTGAAGTCATCTGTCAGAGTGAATCCTCTATCTGCTAATATTTGATCTCTGGGCAAATGATACTTGGCACTGATGAAACCTGATTTTCTAACTATCTCTATGTCAGATGCCCTTCCTCGCCAGCATTTTGAAATAAACAAATATTAACTTCTCTAGGGCAGCAACTCTTTCAAGGATCTCATCTTTTCACGTCTAAGGTTTGCAATTTCATCATGTAACATTTCTCGCACAGATTTCTCTATGGGTTGTTGTTGCATGGGGAGAGTCTCTGTCTGTTCTTCCTTGCTGTTGATGAAATCTTCCTCATCACTCAAATCACTGACATCAGGAAAAGGTACAGGTTCAGGATCGTGATCTTGAGAATCTGGTGACTTGACATAAGAATGAAACTTTATTTGGTTGAAATCAGGCTGGTCGAGAAGTTTCATTTTCTTTCTGGCAAGGGTTCTCTGAGCACCTGAAAAACAAATAAACAAAATAAACATTTCTGGAAATAAACACCTTTACTAGTATATTAAATCAAACAGACAAGGCCAAGAAAATGCCTGTTTGCTCCTATGAACATTGCTACTTCTTGCTCAACCCGAATAGCTTGCTTTAACAAACTATTCGAAGCAAGACAAAAGCAATGATAACAGTAACAATAATAATAATATAAAACGAAGAAGCAGAAGAAGGAAGAAGCAGCAGAAGAATTATTTACTTGCCTGAATCTGTATTGTGGCACTTAATGGCACGCTTATTTCTGTCCACCTTCACTGACAACTTGGAATTTTCTGAACGTACATAATCTGTGTGGCATGGATCATTTACCTTCTTTTCTGTTTCAAAAAGAAAAAAAAATTTGAATAATGAATTGACCCATAAAAATATTATATAAAAGTATTTAAATAGGGATTTGTACATGAAAAACAGTAAACAAAGTCAAGTATCATGGAATTTTGCCCTGTACTAGTACAATGTGACATAATGACCACTGTTATTTAAAAAACAAAAAAAGCCAAGTTATTACTTTTGTTTATGTTAAAATAATTAAAACCAATTCATATTAGACTGTTCTGAAAGTGCTATGTAAAAGGAATAGAATTTTATATCATATTATTTGTATAAGCAAATAAATGAGACTGGCGTTAGGTGAACAGCAGACCAAAATAAATAAAAGGATTACGCATAACAAAAATTGGATAATGAATACGCTTTGGCTGCATCTTAATGCAAAGTACATTAGATGTATGCATGGCAAGTGTGTGCGGTTGTTGGACGCTACTGTTAGAACATCTCCGCAACACAAATAGCTACTACAAAACATTGAAAACATCGGGCATGAGCTGATCCAGATTTAAATGCAAAATTGGGGTTTACACAGTCACTTGAGTTTTTGTGCAGTTAGCACAAAATAGACCTATCTGCAACTCATGTACATCAGCTCATAGGAGCTTGAAATACAGCTATTTAAGGGTCTTCTATTATCCCAAAAATGAATCTGTACATCTTACCCGAAACAAATGTGTGGAGCAAACGTAAACATGTCCAGTCAGAACTTGGTGGCACAATCTGTTCTTATCAGCGCTTCCATCTTCTTTTTCTCTGTTGATTGCCTTCGGTCATTTCTCTCGTCTACTCACTTGCGGTCAGAATTCGACACACTGTTGGCAGTGCAGCCGTATACGTAACACTCTTTCACCATCATTTTGCTTTCCTGTAATGTTTGTTCCATGATTTGTTCGCAATGTTTTACCCCAACTGTCATGGCGGCTCTCGCCCATAGGTTGTCACGTGACCAAAGTTCCCGGATGTCCGACTTTGAGAATAACCCATAATTAATTAATAATAATGATACGCATCCACAGTCACGTCAACAGTGTGAGTAATCAATGAAAAACAACGTGAAGACGTCAATGAAATGAATTCGGCAGGCTAAATTCAACAAACTTTTATTTTGAAAGCAACTGAACTTTGTTTACGTCAGGCCGCTTCCTTTAACCAAACTCGTATCTCCAAGTTAAAGAATGGAATTAGAGAATACCCCTTTTGACGAGTGTTTCCATTCGCAACTTGGAAAAGAGAACATGAATTATACTTCGTCCCCGGACCGAATCTGTTACCTACTCTCTTTTATACTCTAATATGATAGCATGGACGAAAACCTACGTGTTGTCTTCTTCAGGGCATATAAAGGAAGATAAAAAAGTAAAAAAAAATAAAATAAAATGTTTAGATAATAAATGTACTTTTCTTGAATTCATAGAATTTAAAAACCGGTTTGGGGGTAATTTGTTTAACATAGTTCTTTGCTAATAAATATATTAAAAAAGTTAACTAATTTAGAAAGTGGTGATTGATTTCTGGAGTGAGTAATAAAATCCATTTAAAATATCATTAAATTTAGCTGCCCCCCCATGTGACAGAAATAACACTGGGCTGTAGAAGGCTGAGACGTCATCTGATATCCAGTATTAATAAAACGTAACAAAACTTATATACTTACCCATCAAAACTATGGCTCCAAAACATAAATAATTGATGTCGAAATTGATGTCGTAATGCTCGGTTATAACATGCACAACCAAAGACCAACATTACATTTAACTACAGTACTTGGCCTGGTTGTGGTGACGAGAGCAAATCATAACTAGCGACTTGGATTATGACGATGTTATTCTTTCCACAAAACAATTTGTTTCAAATGCTTTACCTTCTTTCGTGCTTTGACTTGGGCCTGCCATGTCCATTTCTTCTGAAGAATGCAAAGGTTTTCTCCTTGACTTCTCACGAGTCTCCATGATTTCTTGGCTTCTTGTGATTCATACACCGCATATCCCCAAGAAGCAGTAATTCAAATCGACGAAATTAACGGTTGCAATGAGTAGTCTTTAAATAACATCATCAACTCGACCATGTTGGCAATAACGCACTGTATAACTACTGTATCAATACCTTTACCACAACAGAAAATCAATAAGTGCTCCTACAGCGGGATTTTAAAACCAGAAATATAATTTTATGCCAAAAATGAACATTACCCAAACCCCCCTAGTGTGTCATGTGACTAGCTTTGCTAAATTAAAGTAGCTATCTATACATATTCAGAAAGTCTATATGTTAAATATAATTTATCACTATTTATATTATATAATTATATCCCAACCTACCGGTATAATTAAATGTACATCTATCAACATTTTCGAAACAAAATGTCTTTAGGGTGGTCATGTGTCTTAATTTGAAATTAATCCAAATATAACATTACAAATATTTGTTTCAACTGCATTTATTGGCAGCTACAGTATGTATTCAGAAATCTCTAAGAAATTGTGGGTTCACGTTACATTACATCATTCCACTGGCCAGATGGAGGGCAACTAAAATCAACATTGTATAAATGTTTATTATTTTTTTCATCACAAATAGTTAATGAAACTAGTCACCCCTGAAATATCTATTTTTTTATTTGTGAAATACTTGCCTCTCTCCAGCAGGGCCGGTTCTAGCCCACTGACTTTGGGTGGGCAAGCAGAAATATTGAGTGGGCAAATATAAAATTAACACGGACCTAATTTTTTGTAGAAAAAGTCACTTGTATCAATCACACAGCACAACAGCAGGTATTACAAACACAAATGTTAAAAGTAAATTGGATGTGGGGTTTATTTGCTTAGACTGTGCACCTACACTACAGTTTTTTCTATCGCTTTGACACAGTTTGCCATTCTAAAAGTCAATTTACAAAACAGCTCACAAGGAAAACTAAACGAAGCTTCAGTTTTCCATAACTAAGTTTTTTCTCAAGTAAAATTTAGTTTTACCATAAAAAATCTCACACATTCTTCAGTGTTTTCTCATTCATATGACTTTACAGCTCAGAAGCTGTGAATATGATTCTGGAAAAGTTGTGCTTTTTATCTTCAGTAAATTCAGACATATTTGTCCAAAGAAAACAACAAACATGACTTACATTTAGGATTACTTTCTGATTTGTGATGGTATTTTATCCAACTATTTACAGTTTGTAGTGCATCTGTGTGACTGACAAACCATTAAACAAACATCACACTGGAAATATAGTTTATATTTGATACATTCTACAGCCTGTTTTCTTCTCAGACCATTGGCTCCATGTCTTGATGTGAGTTAAAAACAAACAGTGTTATGGCTAAAGTCCTTTACCACATGTGAACAGGTCTGTAGTGTTGGAGAAACCAACTAAACTCACTGAACATGTGAGTTTGGAGAGATAAACAAATGACAAGACCACCTCAGCTTTTGATGAGATAAATGTTGGAATCAAGTGATCAAACCAAAGTTTCAAAAAGTGTGTCAAAGCAGTTGAGAAAAACTCTAAAATGCACAGTAAATGTTTAAATCAAAGCTTAAGATTGTCCTTTTTAAATGTGCCTATGACTGTGAATTTGCTTTTGTTTATATTTTAAAGATTTTGCACTGTTTCTATGCAATGTACTTTTATAGTTTTAAAATGTTATAGTTGCATTAAATGTATTTTATTGCTGGAAAGTTTATGGGTTGCATTTGTAGGAAGGTACTTTATTATTATGATCATGATTATGATGATTTCACATCTGCAGATACAAGACTAGGTTTTCAATTACTTTATTAATGCTTTCACAATTTTATGTAGTTAGCAGTTTTAAATGCAGCCTAGGTTATAATAACAAATAAATAATCAATTAAGATTTGATTATTCTAGTGGAATGTGTTTTGGCCTGACGTGAGTGTTTAAAAAATATAGTTTGGCATATGAGTTTCCCACAGTAGCCTTCGCGCGTCCCTCGCTGCTCCAGGGGGCGGGTCAGGACCTGGCCTGGACCACATTGAACCATCAGCAGCTCGCCGGGCTTGTGCACCGATTCCAGTCTCTGCGCGTAAAACCGGGCCGTGGATTAAGAGTTTGGAGAAGACGGTGCCTTGCTTTAAGTCACGGACGGCACCGATAGCGTCTCTACAGAAGTTCCAAACGAGCTCGAAGCGCAACGCTCACCGCACGCACGAGGGCCGTGAGCGCGCACGGACTGGAGTGAATCAAACGCGAGGAAATAAATAAATGAACACGCTGCTTTGGATTCCTTGCTGGCCTTTGTTTCTCTGCCACGTTGCCGCGCTTGGAAAGTTTTACGATTTGATTCATGGAACAATGCGGACATTGAGAGCCAACGCGAGGAGCTCATCGGGACAGTGTGAGAACGAGGTCTGGACTTCAGTGCGGGGAGCTACATACACACGGTAAACCACACACACCTACACACTCCTCTGTCCTCTGTGTGTGTCTGCGTGTAAAGAGAACGATTCCTGTGACGTTTGTTTAACCCAAATCGATCTTTAAACCGTGCGTAATGACGCGCTGCCCGTCATTTTACAGCCCTGATCAGTGCTCTTATGATTAATATGAATGAGGACTGACAGTGATATTTACACCAGCAGTGTGAGAAAGTAAAATATATATCATAAATATGTGGACTGCAGTTGAACAGTGCCATGCTTGTTGTGTTGACACTCCAGACACTCGTGCCTGAAAGGCGGACAGACCGGTTTGCTGCTGCCCAATCTGATATGCGTTGCAGCCCGGCGGCAGAGGGCGATTGGGTGGGCACACCGTCCGTCTGGGTGGGCACTGCCCACCCTTGTCTATGGCTAAAGCCGGCCCCGCTCTCCAGCCTGATGTATCAGCCGGTTTCATTTCACTCCGTGGAAAGTTAGTCAAACTGAAGCTGCATTTTTTTTTAACAGGACCATAACACCATTGGCTGTCGTCTTTCTACCACTCCCTGATGATGTGTGATGTATTACACAGAACTTATTTTACATTATTTAACCAATCTGTTTTACAGAAGAAGAATTTACAGTTTAGTCCAACAGATGTCATGCTTCATCTTGCTCAGAGCTAATGACATTGTCCTCCTATAAAAACAAAAAGAGCAACAGAAACATAAAAATAATTAAACCATTTGAAACTTACAGTAAATAAAAACATGCTTGTCATGGGTTTGGTTTGATTGAATCCACTGTTTAAACATCACAGTTTAACAGTTCCAGATTTGTTAGTTTTCAAATAAGATTGATGATTCAGCTTCGCAGTTTTTTCAGGTCACAAATGTGACTGTCTCTAGTGGTAACAGCATTTATTTTTATCATCATCTCTTTATTGTTATGATATTAGTTCGTAGAAAGGTCTACATGCAGTTTTGTCCCAATTGGCAGCTTTATTTGATATTAATTGTTTTATTATTTTGCTTGAAGATTCTCTCAAGGACTTTGACTTCACCAAGTGGACATGATGCAGGATGGTCTCACAAACAGAGAGAACAGGGAGGCAGACTGGAGGGAGACGGCAGTTTATAACCATTGATGAGAGCCACTCTCGGCATAAAAGAAAGGCAAGTAATATGCATGTTTACAGTATGTAATGCCTTTGAAGGCCTAACATGTGATGTATTTAGCTAGAGTATGGAACATATGTTGTTATCTAAACTGCTTTTGTGTTGCATAAACTTCATGCCCGTCATGTGGCCTAAATTGTTGAGAATGTCATGTTGTTAGGGAATAACTACCTTTAATTTTGGACTTCTTTGTCATTAAATGAAGCCGCAAATAAACAGTACTGATTGTTTGTGTTGTGTATTTCTGTAATACATCTTTAAAAAATAATACAGAAAAGCTTGTCTGAATTAAAGTATGAAAGTATAGTATATTAAAGTATAATAATGTATTACAAAAACCCTATGCTGTCCATACAGGTCCCATCTGTCCTATAAACATCAGTATGAATCAGCAGAAAAGAGGCGTAATGCACAAAGATGCTGAAAACATGAAGATTTGTAATTACTAAACCTTCACAAACATCATAAACGATTTGGTCTAGACCTGGGGTCTCATTTATAAAGCCTGCTTACGCACAAAATAAGCCTCGAAAAGTACGGAGAGCAGCTTTTTACGTAAAAGTTGGGATTTATAAAAAACATCTTGAACGTGAAACATTACGTATCTCTCTGCACATTTTGGAGGTTGCGTATGTGTGACAGACTTCACTTATACACAGCTCAGAGGCAGGAGAGACGTGAAGTGAGAGGACGGCATGTTTGAGGAACATTTGAAATGGGAAAGAAAAGAAAAAACAAACAGCTATATATTCAGTTATTTTTTTATGTAGTTCTTTCAAAGCGCTCATAAAGCTTACGTGGGTGAAAGATGTGCGCTTTTGTGCACGTTCTTACGTGCACGTGCGCTTCATGCTGAATGATCCCCGCAGCAGCAGTATCTCTTTATAGAAAACGTTCAATAATCACAGTCTGACCCCCGTTTAGGGACCACGCGTCCCATCGTCTTTTCCTCAAGTCGCCGCTTCTTCCCAAACCCCGGGCCACAGCGCGGACACATCTTTTACGCACACAAACCCCCGCGTGCATGTGGCTGCAGGCTTTACACAAGCGATATGACTTTTCCCTCTTTCATGTCTGTTTAACGATCTTTACAGCTGCACCCAAGCAGTGGTTCCAATAAAGTAGACCGGCATGTTTAAAATGACAAAATGTGTTTTCAATGGTCACAGTAAAAATTTTTGAGGAGATGGCGTCATCAGAGAGGGACGCTCGTTGCTAATCTGGCTCGGATCGACCGACACAAAACCATGATTTTAACGTGATCCACGGCTTGGATTGCCTCTGCTGTGATTCATAAGGTACCCGAAAACCCCCTTTACCGTTCTGGTTGCTGTTCGTTGGGATCTGTCCTCTTTTGAGGCTGCGTGGCTGATCTACCGGGTCAAACGCTCTGCCCTGCTTTCCACCATGCAACGCGACAAGCGCCAGTCGGGTAGCAAACAACCTGGGGTTAGTGAAAACCTTACGGACACTGTATGCAATCATATTGACGCTCTTTTCCAAGACTGTGACTTCATTACTAAAATCACAAAGTTGCTGGTTGACTCTTTAATCGATCCAATCAAGAGGGCCATCACGGATTCTATCACGGAGTCTGTAAGGAACTCTCTGAAATTTGAGATACAGGACACGGCTGACAAACTTAACGAACTTAAAGACAAATTCAGCAACATGGAGGACACTTTGGACGGACAGGAACAATACTCGAGGCGAAACTGCCTTGTGTTGTTTGGTGTCCCGGAAAATGACCAGGAAAATGTAATCGACGTTGTTATGAGAACTTTTAAAAACAATCTCAAAGTAGTGGTGCAGCCCGGTGATATTGATAGGACACACCGCCTCGGACCCAAAGCCATCAAACGGGGTAAACCAAGAGGAATTATCATCAAGTTTGCTCACTACCATCTCAGAGACAAAGTTTACAGGGCAAAGAAACTACTAAAGGGAGCTACACCAAAGATGCACATTCTGGAGAGTTTGACATCTAAGCGCGCAAAGCTTCTGGATGATCTGCGCAAAAACTACAAGGATAAAATTGCAGCCAGCTGGACTCAGGATGGGCGGATTTATTTACTCACAAATAATAATCAGCGCCATGTTTTAAACAAGCTATCAGACGCCAAAAAGCTGCGTGTCTGAACAGTCTGTGAGTAAACATAGATCATGTGATAAGTTACTTACGCAGCCTTTACAAGTTGGTCTTGATCCTCACAGGAGAACCCATATTTTGTATTTTGTTCTTATTATTCAAAAATATGCTTGTTTGACTTTTGTTTTGATTATTGGTTTTATTTTATTTTTATTTCTTATTATTATTTCATTTTTTTTTTTTTTTTTTTTTTTTACCATTATTTTGTTTGTTTGTGTTTGTTTTGTCTCTTTCTTGTTATTTTGTTGGTTTAGTAGTTATCCTTCTTGTTGATTAATTCCTATCTCTTTCCTATTTCTTACCTACCCACCCCCCTCCTTCCCTCTCACTGTATCTCTCTTCTCTCTCTCTCTCTCTCTCTCTCTCTCTCTCTCTCTCTCTCTCTCTCTCTCTCTCTCTCTTCCTTTCTCTCTTCTGTTCTGTCTTTATGGCTCACTTGCTTTTGTCTTCTCTTTTACTTGAGTGAAATAACAGCTTAGAGTAGTTTAGTGTTAGGACTTAGCTAGACTTTAGAATGTCAAAGAATTATAGCAGAGCATTATTTTATGTGCACATCAGTTCTCTTGCAGTATGTATTTTTTCTAATGGATGGGCTTTAGTGACATAACTAATGATAACCTTTGTGATGTACTTCATCAGCATTGTTTTGACAAGATTGTCTGTAAAGAGATCTTACCTAAAGACCTAAAAGAGATAACAATCAGTAATAATAATGCTTTTTCATTATTACATTTAAACACGAGAAGCCTGAGCAAGCACCATGACGATCTGCTTTCCCTGTTGACCAGCTTAGACAACAGATTTGATATTATAGGATGCTCTGAAACATGGCTCAATGATAGAACACATCTTGACACCCTTAGCTTGGATGGCTATACCATGTATAACAAAAACAGGTCTGGCAGATCTGGTGGTGGTGTTTGCTTATATGTAAGCTCACACTATTCCGTGTCTATTCGTGACGATTTGACTGTCAATGATGAACTATCAGATTCCCTATTTATAGAAATTAAAATAGAAAATGCGAAAAAGTTAATTATAGGTGTGATCTATCGCCCCCCTGATGCTGATGTTGATAAATTTATTGATCATTTAGAAGTACTATTACAATCTGTAAACAGATCTAACACAAACTGTTTCATTCTCGGGGACTTCAATATAAATTTAGTCAAAAATAATAGAGAACAAAATGATTTTCTCAATTGTCTTTACTCCTCTTCTTTCTTTCCCACAATAAACAAATACACTAGCGTAAATGGTACAAGTAAATCCATCATTGACAATATTATTACTAATGTGCACAATTCTAAATTTGACCCTGCAGTCGTTCTCTCAGACATCACTGACCACTTCCCAATCATTTTACTTGTTAATCTCATGAATAAAATCGAAAAACCTCAAACGAGAGTAAAAGTAAAAGTGCTAACTGATAAAAATCTTCAAAAATTATCTGAGAATCTAAGAAAGGAATCATGGAATTTTGTTTTCACTTGTAAAAGTCCTGACTTGGCATATAATGCTTTGATTGATAAAATAACTGAAAGTATAAATTCCTCTATACCTGAAAAGCTGATGAAATCGAATGTAGTACACGCCAAACCCTGGCTCACTAGAGGAATCTTGACATCTATCAAAAAGAAAAATTCTCTCTATAAGCTTTATGTAAAAGTGCCAACCACAGAAAATAAAGAAAAATATACCAAATACAGAAACAAATTGACTAAAGTGATCCGTAAAAGTAAACGTAATCATTACACAGCGCTTCTACAGGCTTCTCGTGGAAATCGGAAACAATGCTGGAAAGTGCTCAATGAAGTCCTCAGCCGGGGCAAAAAAACAAATACTCTTCCTGACCCTGCCATTGTAAACGATACACATTTTAATGTCTCTAATGACGATGACCTTGCCAATTGTTTTAATGAATATTTTAATTCTATAGGTGAAACCTTATCTCAATCCATAACTCCACAAGGGGGAGCCACTTACCAACATTATTTAAAAGGTAATTATCCAAACTCTCTCTTTCTCACACCAACTGACAAGTCAGAAGTTACTCAAATTGTTATGGGCATGAAAAGCTCTCACACAGAGGGTATGGATGGTTTATGCAGCAAATTATTAAAATATATTATTAATGACATTGTAGATCCTTTAGTTTATTGTATAAATCTCTCGTTATTACATGGAGTAGTACCAAAAATGACTAAAATTGCTAAAATAATCCCAATATTTAAATCAGGTGACAAAAATGATGTGAAAAACTATCGGCCTATTTCTATTTTAACCTGTACTATCCAAAGTATTAGAAAAAGTTGTTTAGAAACGGCTCAATGAATATCTATCCAAGCATAATGTTCTTAGCCCATCACAATATGGTTTCAGAGAGAAGAATTCCACTTGTATGGCAATCTTGGATCTCTTAGAAAAAATCAACGATGCTATTGATAAAGGTGAGTGTGGCATCGGGGTTTTCCTCGACTTATCAAAAGCGTTCGACACCATTGATTTTAACATTCTGCTCGGCAAATTGCAACATTATGGTGTTCGAGGTATAGCCCTCAGTTGGTTTAGCAGTTACTTGAATGATAGAGAGCAGTATGTCCATATTAACAATAGTTTGTCTACTTCTAAATATATTAAATATGGTGTCCCACAGGGCTCAATTTTGGGCCCTCTTCTTTTTATAGTATATGTTAATGATTTCATCTTTTCTTCTGAAACACTTCATAAAGTCGTCTTTGCGGATGACACTTATCTATTTTTATCACATAAAAACCCACAACACCTACAGGACCTTGTTAACAAAGAACTGGAGAAAGTAGATGCCTGGTTTAAATGTAATAAACTGTCATTAAATATTAACAAAACTAAATATATTATATTTCATTCAAACAGAACCCGTAAAAAATTTAACGATGTACAGATAATTATAAATAATAGACCAATTGAAAGATTAGATAGTATTACATTTCTTGGAATTCAAATTGATCAGTTCCTAAACTTTAAGCAACATATTGAAAACCTCACAAAAAGATTGTCTAAATATGTTGGCTTGTTTTTTAAACTAAGGCACTTTTTGCCTTTACAAGCTCTTCTAACTTTGTATCGTTCATTATTTGAGTCACATCTAAACTATTGTAACATTATTTGGTGTAACACCTACCCAAGTTATCTTGTAAAACTACGTTTACAAAAGAAAGCTAGCTGAGCAATATCTTGGGCCAAGTATAATAGTCCTTCTGACCCTCTTTTTTCTAAACTAAAGCTCTTGAAGCTGACCGAGTGCAATACATTTCACAATGCTTGTGTGATGTACAGTGTAGTTTATAGACTAAACGACAGACTCTGTCAGCTCATCCCTATTTCTACACCGTCACATGACCATAACACAAGAGGAAAGTCTCTGTTGAACTACAAGAAAAGGAAACTAAAGTGCACTAGTTTTAGTGTCACTTGTAAAGGCCCTCAAGTCTGGAATGAGCTTGACAAAAACATTCAAGTTTCCCCATCTCTATTCATTTTTAAAAGAAAACTCAAATCTTATCTGTTGGGGAATACAGCGAACCTTAAACCCCCTCTGGCTGACGACTTCTGTTTGATCCAGATTTTCATTAGGTCCGATAAGCCCATGTGTGTGTATTGTTGTGTACAATCATGTTTAATAAGACGTTAACATAGCTTTTGCAAATTAGGGACAAATGTACAGATAAGAGTGTAATTGTGTATATATGGATATGAAGATAGTTAGCGTAGGTAGTCGTAGCAGTTGATGAGCTTTAGAACTGCATAAAATGGTTTTATTAATTTTATGGACATAATTCAGGGCACCATTTATAAGCTATGAATTGCTTCACAGGTGTTCCTTTTACAAAATGTATTTTGCTTAAATATGACCATATGTGTTTTATTGTATTTTTCTAATTTTGCAATAAACTTGATTGATTGATTGATTGATTGAATGTTGTGTGTAAAAGTGTGTCAGAGAAGCAACGATCACTCTTGAATCAACTTCCCCTGAGTCTGTGTGATGTGTCCCGCTGCAGCGTGTCTCCTCTGCTCCTCCCTCTGTCAGTCAAACTCTCTCATTATCAGTTCATGTTTATTTAAATCACTCATTTGCATACACGTTTATGGTGAGATGGAAGTGTGAAGGGGGCGTGGCCTGAGGCGGGATCCTGGCCGCAGTTTTCTGCTGCTCAGTAGAAAAAAAGAGTGCTTACGGAAGGTTTTATAAATCTGGATAATTTTTCACTCAGGACAAATCTCGTTTTTTCTCGTAGTAGCTTTTCCAAGTAGATATTTACGCACTCTTTTATAAATGAGACCCCAGGGCTCTGCAACTTTTCATAGCAAAAGAGCCACATTTGCCCAATTCATACCAAATCTAGGGTTAGAAAGAGCCACAACTGTTTTTTGTCAAAGAAAATGTCTAGACATTCAAGTGAATTTACTCACTTTTTGCTAAATTAAACACCGAAAACATTGTGTAAATTCACAAATATGTTTTTGATTGCCTGACCAGCCAGTCCCTACATGCTTTGACAGACACTTTACAAACAGTGAGGGTCTGGGAGTGGAGCGCCGAGGATCAATTTCGTGGGCGGCCTTTCCGAGCGCTGAGTCAACCAATCACAGAAAACACGGAAATTCCACCAAAACAGCGACACGATGTTTTCATAAACATGTAGCGTGAGGATTTTTTCAGTCTGAAGCCCCTCAACACGGTTTGCTGCTCAGGTTTTAAGGAATTGATACATTCATTGTTCAAAACCAAAGCACGAGCCGAATCAGCTACGTTCGCCTTCTTGAATGTTTTGAAATGGGGCTTGCAAGCAACTTCCGACTTTTTAGTGTCACGTGTCAGAATCGCCGTGCTTGATTGGATCGTCTTAACTTTGGGAGACGACTTTATTGGCCGCACTAATGTCTTTAAAGAGCCGCATGTGGCTCTCGTTCCGCAGGTTGCAGACCTCTGGTCTAGACTTTAGGATTACCAACACCATTAGAGACCCAAAGCTGGAGCCAATGGATGATTTGTAAATAGACATCCTGAAGTCAAATATGCTTGTGTAACACATGACAGTGTATTAAGAATTAATTTTCCTTTAATGATAAATAACATTGGCATTAAGCATAAATATTTCTACAACAATAGTGACTAATATATTTTACAATAAAGACCTGTTTTGCTCAATTGATAATGACAAAGGCCTGCATTTACAAAATATAAATCCAAAATGATCAAAAATTGAATTGATGGATAACAGATTTCTATCCTGATATGTGCATTGTATTTTGAGATGTAGAAAATCAGAAATTAATTTAAACAAGTATACACGCCTATTTTAGAGCATATTATATAAATGAATAACAAAGCAGTTCAAGAGAAGTGCAACACAATTATTATCCTTCTCAGATCATTATTATTTTATTTTATAGTTTTGGTGCAACATTCTCTCTTCAACAGAGCAATTAAACAATATTGTGTAAACAACTAAATATATATTTTTTTTCCAGTATGGTCAGGGCAGCAGCTGGTGGCTGGAGGCGATTGGAATGCTGGGGGTCATGCAAGAGAGCAGAGGCATGAGGCCAGCTCTCTGTATGGTGGACAGAAGAGGCATAAGAGACACCATGCCATTCAAGACTCGGTGATCATCAGCGATGAGTAGAGGGCGTACAGACAACTACCTCAGCTTGGATACAGGCACTACACTGTGAACCACGGTGTTGGGTATGTAAATGCTGAGACTGGTGCTCACACGCAGCATATTTAACGTTTCTGGCGCCACTGCAAAACAACCGTATGGAGGCTGCAAGGGAACAGAACCAAAGATATGCTAAAAGAGCATCTGAAAGTAATTGACCTTTCGCCGAGCCCCGCCCCAAAAACGACTATTGTCCAATCAAACATCGTAGCAACCGTTACTATGTAACTAAGGCCCGTCAAATCTTGAATGAATCTAATTTCATTCACTTAAATGTCTATGCTTACTATGGCAGCTACAGTACAATATAAAACCACAAACTACCTCTGCTTTTTCAGCCTCTGCCTTCACAAGAGTCCATGTCTGAAGATGACCTTTCAAAGGAATCTATGTCTGAAAATGACCTTTCTGATGATGAAATGGCGAGTTGTTCTGTCTAGTGACATACAGGTACATCTCCAAATATTTGAATATCAGGAAAAAGTTCAATATTCATTTCACAGTCCCCCGCCTTGGGACTTGAGTCCTCTCCACACAGCCAAAGGTACTCAAAGCCAAAAGCTGGTTTAATAACCATGGTGTTACTGGTTGGTCTGCAAACTCACCTGACCAGAACTTAAAAGAGAATCTGGCAAGTAGAAGATAAGAGATACATAAAAGTGATAAAGTACAAAGTAGATGCTAAACTTTAAAATGATGATCTTTACAGCCATGTCTCACATGAATGTAACAATAATGTGATTTGAATTGTTTAACATTATAATACAGTATAAGACCATGGAATAAGATTTCAAAATATCTTTCTGTTTTTTTTGTGTGTTTTTTTTGGGGGGAAATCAGCAGAGCTTCTGTAATATTTTTTTAAATGATTTTTATCAGGTTTATAAATGTTTCATCGTTAGAGCAGAAGAAATGTATCTTCTACCTATTCTTTGTAAAGTAAAAGAAAAAAGAAAAAAATAGATATAGTTGTTTTTCTGATGAATGTTTTTTCTGTTTTATTTGTTTTTATATTTTCACAGTTCTGGATGATTTTTTACAAAGTGGCACCGAAGCCTCTGAAGACCATGATGACATCTTCACAAGGATGAAACAGAATTTAGACTTGGACTCACTTCTTACTCCATCTGGGACAATGACGAAGGCAGAGGCCCTGCTCATGGTAATGAGCCATGTCATGAAACATAACATACAGTAACAGGAGTGCAGCTTGAAGACCTGCTAACACTTAGTAATACACTTTTTGGTAGGGAGATTTTGCCGAGATCTAAATATTTGTTTAACAAAATATTTAAAGACAACTCCGAAACACTTGATTTACATTATTATTGTCAAATACGTAAGGAAGACCTGGGAACTCAAAAAGACAACAATGAAGTGTGCTCAAATTGTGCTTCACCAGTAGAGATTAGCACACTGAATAATGCACGTTTTTTCATCAGTGTGCAGATTGCCCCACAAATTCAAACACAACTTGAAAATCCTGAAATCCAAAAACACCTGAACTACAGACATGTAAGGTCTAAGGAAAAAAATTTATTTCTGATATTTATGATGGTGACATGAATAAAAACCTGTGTAAGCCGGCTGGGGTCTTATCTAACCCAAATAATTTTTCATTCAACTTCAGTTCTCCTGTATTTAAATCTTCTAATTTTTCAATATGGCCAATACAGTTACATTTGAACAAACTTCCCCCCAAAATTAGGTTTCAAAATGTAATCCTTGCAGGTGTTTGGTTTGGTGCCCATTTTCCTCAAACCCTTTGTGACCCAAGCAAAGGTCTTAGCGACAAATGGTGTTGTTTGAAACAAAAATGGCGTGCATCAAAATAGTAAACTGATTGCACTGTGTTGTTGTGTTGATTCTAAGGCGAGACCTGCTATGCAGATCACAACCCAGTTTAATGGGTACTTTGGTTGTGGATTTTGTTTACATCCTGGCACACTGGTAGACAAGTAAAGGACACTGTAGTCGAAGAAGAGAACCCCGATCGGGAGACAAGTGAGATGTTGGGAGATATGGAACTGGCTATCGAACAAAACAAAACTGTCACCCCTTATAAACATGCCACATTTTGACTTAGTGTGGGGTTTTGTCCCGGATTACATGCGTGCTGTGTTGCTTGGTGTTATAGACAGCTCACAGAAGCTTATGTTGCACACTTGTGATAAGCCCTATTACATCGGAAATCCCAGTACTATGCACATGCTTGACAAAAGGATTAGTAACATAAGACCACCACACTTGATTATTCGACTTCCCAGACCAATCTCAGACTGCAAGCATTGGAAAGCGTCAGAGTGGCGTTCTTGGCTTTTGTTTTACTGTCTACCAGTACTTTCTGGTGTGCTCCAAACACACTATATGAGGCACCTCAGTCTTTTGATGATGTGAACAAAGCCGATGAAATGATTTGTGAGTTTGTCGTCAGATTTCAGATTCTGTATGGGGAAGCACAGATGACCTTTAACGTACATTTACTAACACATCTCCTAAAACTCATACATGGAACAAAATTTGTGGCAACTCAAATTATCAACAGATTTCTGCTTTTCAAAACCATTCCACTCATAACAACACCGTATGCAGTTAGTGAGAATGTAAAAAGTTCTGTTTTGAGAGGGATGGAAAAATGCAAAGTGTCACAACATTTGAGGGTTGCACAGCTCTAGACAATGGGAGGGTGACAAAGAACAGCAAAAAAGTGCATCTGAAGAGTTTTTGGTGCTCAAGAGAATGGTACACAAAGGGGTTGTTTATGCCAGCAACAACTACAACCTAAGCAAGAGATTGTTATGTTAAGCTGAGCGATGGTTCCCAGGGTAAAATCCAGAACATAGTATATTTTTCTTCTAATGGGAAAACTGAGATTTCTGTGCTGTTAAAACGGTTTCAGACACACGTTTCCTTTGTTGCAGAGGTATAAACATGTGTCACACATTAGACAGAAATGCATCATTTTGAAAATGGGTGATACAGCCTACATATGTGACTTTCCCAATCCACATGAAAGAGACTAGTTCTGTTAAAAGTACTTTTCTAATATATTTGGTCACTTTTATACCCACAAAATGATGTTTTTTTACTTATTTATTTCATTTATTTTTCACTGTATTTAATCATATTTAAGTTGTAGCATTTTTCCGATTTTGCTCCCTTTAGCCCCAGAACACTAAAAGTCAAAATTTTGTAAGCTACAAAATGTACCCCTGCCATTTACCTACAACCTTGTCCATTGTTTCCTACTCACTATTAAGAACTGTTGTCTTCCCTAGGTTTGGACTCCTTGTATAGGGAGAGTAGATACTAAACCTGACTTCAGACGCACAATAGGAACTACGCTCCAGTTCATGTCTTACCTTCTACCAAACTGTGTAAGGTTACGGTTAAGACTGTGCCCTCCACAAACTAGCGGCACAATTCACGTCCAACTTCTCCCAAACTATCTGTGCACAATTTTATGGCTGCGCCCTTAACAAGCTGCAAGTCTCCCAAACAAAGTGCAGCGTGTCAGTTTACCTTCTTAAACAGAAAAAACTAAGAAAGGAATCGAGCGTTCAGTTGAAAACATGCCTTTGTGCCTTTGTGTCAAAAGTCTGCGTGTTGAGTTTTATAATGTGATCAATTTACAGTCTGAAGTTAAACATTACATAAGAATGTTGCCAAAACATACTATATAATCCAAACATCCTCTCGCTCACTGCTCCAGATGAAAACATAATCCTAAATGATGCAGCTTCACGAGACTGATCCCAGTTAAGTTAGTAAACCACGCACCTGCAGAACATGACAGCGAAGTAATGCAAGAAGTTCACAGGAAAATATAATGGCTACATGCTGTTTTGCTTTGAATGTTATTGTGTTATTTGCTTTGGTTATAGTTGCTTTAGTTATATGTCAAAAAAATAAAGATTCACACTTTAGTCAGACTTTGCCACAGTGAGTTTGTGCTTTTCCATTAACAACATTCTGTTATGTTGGCCTTAAGTTGGAGCCTAATAAAATGATTCGATGAGTGTGACGTGAGAGTTTCCTCAGAATCTTAATCTGTGCGTGAAAAGTTTTAGGAATCTCAAAACTCTTGTTAAAATCCTTTTGAATAAGATAACAACTGCTTGTAGTCAAGCTCACAGACCCCGATGTGGCTACACCCCTCTCTACCGACGTCCCGGAATGTCGACACTGACGTCTAATTGTCGATGTTGCGGCATTAGCATATTTTCTCACACATCCCCGTACTCCGACACCTAACATTTTTTTTGTCGATGTAGAGGTACTTTCTATTTTCTATTTCTATTTGTAATGCCACTTCTCCGACACACTTTTCCGCCAGAACTTGCGATGCCACTGAAGCTGGCAGACTATTCTAAATAGGCCTATTTGTCTAAAGGCTGGACAGCATACGCAGCGTAGACAAGCAATGAACGAGGCAGCTAATTTGACATTAATGACGTGATTTATAGGAAATTTTAAGATTTGTTTTAAGGTTATCAATTCTCCTAATCCTAGGACGACATGGTCCGAAATTCGAGACACTAACGGGGGCTGCATCATTTGCAGCACAGTGCAGATGATCCAGAAATCATGGAAACACTTTTGACAGAAGAATAATGTTCTAAACCTCGTGAGGTATTGAGCAGTCTTTAATTCATGTCAATCCGTCCCATATTCGCTGAATAATGACCAAACACACCCGATGAACTAGTAGTACATCTGCAGATTTATTTGGGAAATTACCGCGGCGAAACACTACGCGGGCAGACTGCACCATATTTCGGGTGAATTCTTTTAGAAGCCACGCAAAACACAAGTCTTTTTGTCTTGGTAAAAGCATCTGACTTCAATTTGTGTGTGTGGTCGGGGGGACCACGCACTTTTCTTTTATGATTTACGTGGCTCTTATATTTTTCGTTGATGCACTTTAGGCCATACAGTTAATTATTATAAGTGTGTGATAATAAATTAAGTGTAGCGATTATTTTTAAATGGAGCCTAATACAATAACAATTTGATTTAAAAAAAAAAAAAAGATTTAGGCCTAAATTCCAATCATGCTCTGCAAATCACAATTGCTGTAAAATGTGTTATGGCTTTGACATGACATGAGTGAAGAATTATCTCCTTTAAAAATATTGGACGGATTCCAGCAACTATGCGTAAAACCGAGCTGTGTTTTGAGAGTTTGGAGAAGCAGGTGCTTTTGTCTTAAGTCACGGATCTCCGAGGACCGTGAGCGTGCACGAACGCGAGGACAAACACGTGCTGTTGATACTATATTCAACTTTGTTTCTCTGCCAAGTTGCGGCACTTTGAAAGTTTTAATAATGCGAGCATCAAAAAGCCAACGCGAGCCGCCCAATGAGGCAGGACCGAAGCTGTTTGGATTTCACACGGTAACACACGCACACACACACACTCCAACTTAAAACCCACCCAGGACTAATAGGGGACATGATGGTGCCCTGCTCTGGGTCATCGAGCAGTGCTTTGGCCTTATAAAAGTGTTTAAAATCAAGTCTGGAATAAACAAGATTCTCCGGAAGTCAGTGGGTGTCCTGCGCCAAAGCCTAGTCCGAGCAGAGTGCCTCAGAGGCGGTCTGGGTGTCTCCAGCTTTCCCCTGTCTAAAACTAGCCATTCTGTTTAAAATAGGCGGTGCTCCAACTTAAAACCCTTCCAGGACTAAAGGGGGCATGATTCTGTCCTGGACTGACCCATTGGGCAGTGCTCCAGGCCTTGTAAAAAGTTTAAAATCAAGCCTGGAAGTGTCAAGTTATCTCAGAAGCCAGTGACCATCAAGGCTGGTATTATTGGTATAGTATTGGGCAAGTAACCTCACAAATATTTCATAAATAAATGCAATACTTACATGTATATTACCGTGCAAAAAATGACCTGGATGGAGAGAATAATGATATCAGGTGTGAGGGTCCAGTGTATTGATGAAATCAGGTGTATATCATTAAATAAGCACCAAATACGGCTGTGCTCCCGGCCGGATAAAAGTAATCAAAAGCAAGCATGAAAGCTTCCTGGTTGTCTGGAGGTCAAGGGTCAAACCTGGTCAGAGCCTGACCCAGTAAGAGTGCCTCAGAGGCGGGCTGGATGTGTCGGAATTCCCCCTCCCTAAAATGTGCTATTCTGTTAAAAAAGACACACTTCCCAGACCTAACACATAGGCAGGATTAAAGAGCGAAGGTTTCTGCCCTGGTCTGACCCATTGGGCAGTGCTCCAGGATTTGGGAAAGTGTTTAAAATCATGTCTGAAATTGTCTAGTCCTCCTGGATTACTGGGGTTCACATGCACACAAGCTCAATCCGAGCAGAATGCTCCAGAGGCGCACTGTAGCTCTCCAAATTCTCCCTTTCTAAAACACGTTAATAATAAAGTGGACTGGGAAAAACGACATGCAGGATTAAAGTTCGAGTCGTGCTGAATCCGTAGGTACCCCGCTTTAGTGTCCTAGTCCCAGGGAAAGTGTTTAAAATTGAGTCAGAAAGTTGCTTGTTTTACGCGCGTTCTCTCTGGTGATGTCTGGTACTCTGCATGTCACACACCGACCCTCCGCAGAGCGTAGCCGAGGACGAGCGCTCCTGCCCGGAAAAACACTTTTTTGTATGAAAATCAAAAATCTAACCACCCAGGGCTAAGGAGGGTGTCCTAGTGACTAGATCCAATCCGTCATATGCCCCAAAAACCGGGATTAAATGATTAAAAACGCGTTTTGAAGCAAAATAATGTGCGCAAACTTTGTCTTAAAAAGGTTAAAATTAAAGTCTGGAGGTGGCGTGGGACTCTGGAGAACAGTAGAAGGACAGCCCCAAAGCTACGTCCGAGTAGAGCGCTCCAGGGCCGGACCAGAGGTCCGCAAAGTCCCGCTCCGCAAAACCGGTCATTCTGTTAAAAATACCCGGTGCACCGGAAAAAACGACATGCAGGATTAAAGTTCGAGGCGTGCTGAATCCGTAGGTACCCCGCTTTAGTGTCCTAGGCCCGGGGAAAGTGTTTAAAATTGAGTCAGAAAGTTGCTTGTTTAACTCCGGTTCTTTTCTGTGAGTGTCTGGTACACCGGAGGTAAGAGGCCGACCCTCCGCGGAGCGTGTCCGAGGAGGAGCGCTCCTGCCCGGGCATGAGAGAGGCCCATGACCCCCCTACCGGAAAAGCACTTTTTTGTGTAAAAATCAAAAATCTAACCACCCAGGGCTAAGGAGGGTGTCCTAGTGACTAGATCCAACCCGTCATCTGCCCCAAAAATGAGGATTAAATGATTAAAAACGCGTTTTGAAGCTAAATAATGTGCGCAAACTTTGTCTTAATAATAATAATAATAATTTTATTTGTATAGCTCTTTTCATACACAAGCAACTCAAAGTGCTTCACAACATTAAAAAATACATTAAAAATACAATACATTAAAAATACAGCTGCAACAATATAATAAATATGAATAAAAAATAAAATAACATGTTAAAAACATAAATTTCAATAAAAAGCATGTTTAAAAAGGACTGTCTTGAGCCTCGATTTAAAAACACCAAGAGAAGGGGCCTGTCTCACAGTCTCAGGAAGACTGTTCCAGATCTTAGCTGCATGAAACTGAAATGATGCCTCCCCCTGTCTAGTCCTAACTCTGGGCACCAACAAGAGGTCAGTCCCCGAGGTCCTCAGAGTTCAAGTTGGCTCATAAGGCACCAACATGTCAGAGATGTACTTTGGTGCTGAGGGGCGGACTTAGCCATTTGGGGGAACGAGTGGGCTTGTCCCACTTGTGGTAGGGGGTTCGCCTCTAAGAGGGGCCTCACCCAGCACACGAGGCTGGCCCACCTAAGTGTGCACTTAGAGGACCTTCATAGGACTGCGAAGGATAAGGGCACAAAACAGGTAAGTAGGTCTGAGCCTTGTGTGTTGTTGGAGACCCTTCCAAAAACTTCTATCCCTCCCTCACCCCCCTCAAAAGTCCGTCTGGCATTGTTGAGGGCGCTGGATTTGGACAAGGCACCATCGAGGAGGAGCGTGGATAGAGAGACTTGGAAGTTAGTCACGAGACTACAGAAAAGGTTTCGGATTAGGGTGGGCCGGCCACGCTGGGGGAGGCCTAAGGTGAGGTGGACCCCCAGAACCAAACGTGGAAAATTCAAGAAAATGCAGATGGAGTGGAGTCGGTCGCCAAAGAAGGCTGCCAAGGTAGTTCTGGAAGGAGAACCCCCGGACTGCAAAATCTCTAGAGAGGAGATTGAGGGGCACTATAGGGCTCTGTGGGAGGCGGAGGATAAGTTCAGGAGTTTGGATGTTTGTGGTGCTCTGCCCCCCATGACCACCTCTGTTGGAGGTGGTCACGGCTCTCAATAACATGAAACCGGACAGCAGTCCTGGCCCTGATGGGCTAACCAGGGTTCACCTGAAAGTATTCGACCCTACGGGAACTAAACTTGCTGCCATCTACAATAGATGGCTGGTCAGCGGCCACATCCCTGAGTCCCTGAAAAAGGGGCTCACCACCCTCATCCCCAAGGCGACCGACCCCTCCATGGCCGATAAAATAAAATATTGGAGACCTCTGACCCTAAGTTCCACCCTCGTCAGGGTGTTTTCGAACATCCTGACCAAAAGGTTTTTGGAGGCCTGTCCTATACACCCCCGGCAAAAGGGATTCGTGGAAGGACCTGGGGCCTCCGAAAATATCACCGTACTTATAATAAGAGACACCAAACACAAAAGAAGAGACCTAGCTGTGGTCTTCATAGACCTAGCTCGAGCGTTTGATACAGTCTCCCACCCCAACCCGTCCCTCCTGAGAAGGAGGGCTGATGAGCTGGTGGTCCAGCTCATAAGGGACACATATACCGGCGTCGAGGCATCAGTGAAGACCCCCTCCGGGCCCACAGGGTCAATCCCCCTGAGACTTGGGGTTAAGCAGGGCGACCCCTTGTCGCCTCTGCTCTTCAATTTGGCCCTGGATCCACTCCTGTACCTGCTTGACAGGTATGGAGAGGGCCTGACGGTCGCTGGGGATCAGGTTTTGACGGCGATGGCGTATGCGGATGACCTGGTCCTCGTAAGTGACCGTTGGAAGGGGATGCAACGATGCCTCGACATTACAGAGACTTTTTGCCTGACCTCTGGGTTGAAGGCGAACCCCTCTAAGTGCTCTGGCTTTATGCTCTCGGCAACAGGCAGGCGGACCTGCCTCAACTTAAGAGACTTAACTTATCTGGGTGTGGATATAAATCCCTGGTTGGGGGTGAAATCCCCGGACTTGAGCACTTGACTTGAGGGGCTCTTGGCGAAAGTTGGAAGAGCCAAGCTCAAACCATCACAGAGACTTCACATGGTGAGGACTTATGTCCTCCCGAAAGTCCTATACAAATGTGATTTTTCTGACTTGAAGGAGACACAATTAAAGGAAGCAGACAAGCAGGTGAGGAAAGAGGTGAAAAAGTTGCTCCACCTGGAGCCACACACCTGCGACGGGCTGCTTTATGCATCCCTGGCCAACGGTGGCCTGGGGCTTCCGAAGCTGGCAACGCAAGTGCCAGCTACAAGATTAAAGAGACTCATAAAAATGATTAACTCTGGTGATGAAATCACAAATTTGATGGCTAAGAGACTGGACCTCGAGGCAGAAGTCAGGAGGCTGCACAAGAGCCTCCTGCACAGGGATCCGCCCTTGGATCTGTACCTCCTTCTCTTGGACTCCCTGAGTTCCAGGAAGCTCAAGCAGGGGGAGTTGGATAGATGGAAGGCCCATACGACACAAGGTTCAGCCTCTCCCAGCATCTCCTGTACACCCGATCTCGGCTGTCTGCTCTGAAGCACTGGAACCTTTTTTTGTCACTGAACATGACTTGGGACCACCTCTGCAAAGTCCAACGATGATGTGCAGTGCACCATTCAACCCGAGCTTGAAGGCTTCTGGAGACACTGGCCTGTGGTGACCCAATGGTCTCTGCTGAGGACCTGGTGGCAGCTTAACCTATCACGGAGATTTGTGCCAGCCGGTTGGTCTTGTACAGCGGTCGTTACACAGGGGCCACCAGTACGAGGGTGGTCGTTAGAGGAACCAGTGGCCTAGTATCGCTCCGCAAGACGACTAATGGTAGAACGGTGACTCCAAACACCCTGGAGACACAAGAGACCTGGAGACAACACCGTCCAGCTTGGAGCAGCCAATAGCTCCATCCCTCTCTGGTTGGACAATCGTGGTATCGTGAAGAAGTGTGTTTTTGGCTTCATTCTGGTGGCCTTTTATAGAGAACACTTGAGCACAGTTAACCAGCGGTAAAAGTCAACTCTGAGTTTCAAACATGAGTTTGTGTGAATAAACGACTCTGTAATGCACTCTTTATTGTTCGCACAATCAGTCGAGCCAAACCAAGAAATTTGTTCACCTGTCTTCAGCTTACTATGGGCTCAAATCATAATACTAACCCATTTTTCCAAATATACTCGTTTTCAAAGGAATTTTTTAAAATTAAAACGTTGCGTTTATTTTTTCCTAGAGTGTCATTTCCTAGAGTGAACATTTGGCCTCACCAGACATGCAGGTACATTTTGTTTCAACGTATTTTGTCCCAGTCTTAAACTAAGCAAGATATCAAATATTTGAATTCTGTTATAAACTCAGAATAGTGACAAGAACTTTGTATTCCGACAAAAACTTTTTGTGTACTGTATGTATATACGTACACAAACTGACATTAAAGTATTGATTTTGTTTGTTAAATTAATTGGTATTCAATTCTTACTTGAGTTCAAGTTACAAATAGTCAGTGTAGTGTTAGTAATATGATTACTAATGAAACAAAAAAAAACTGTAGTTGCTGAATCCAGTGTGGAGTTTGAGGTGTGAGACAATTATCTAAAACTTTCACTTGTCTAAGACTACAGCATCTTTAGAAAGAAAAAAAGTAATTGATTCAATGATAACACCAAAGTCAGTATCCATGAGGGCGTTTACATGCACACGAATAACCCGGTTATGAGCAATATTCTGGTTATGACAATATTCTGGTTATGGTGTTTACATGCGCTCAGAGAAACCAGGATATTCATGTCCCTGTTTACATGAGCACTGAGAGTATCCTGGTCATTTAGACTGGTAACTATGGCAACAATGACACAGATATGGCAAGGAACATGTATG
This sequence comes from Mugilogobius chulae, assembly GCA_038363315.1. NCBI lineage: Eukaryota > Metazoa > Chordata > Actinopteri > Gobiiformes > Gobiidae > Mugilogobius > Mugilogobius chulae. The sequence goes on from CM076416.1 coordinate 8,981,506, forward strand.
AAACTTTGCTAACTTATGGGTTTTTAACATGTTTGCAGCAGGAAACTGACAAAATACTACTAAATAAGAACATCAGACTGTAGATCATAGTCAGAGCTTTGGGAAAAAAATATGTCTGAATTCTTTAGAGTCGGATCAGAGTTATTATAGCTGTGTTGTGTCACAAATTACTTTATAGTTTTATAATGATGACATATTATAAATTAAAAATAAATAAATACGTTTTATTGGAAGAGGCTCCGACCCTAAACAAAAATAAGTGCTAAAAATGAATATAAGAAAAAGAAAATAATAATTTCGAGTCATTTTGGGAAAATTACAGTTTCTGCCAGATCTGTTCCTGTGCCAGAGTTTGCACATGCTCATATTGGCTCCAGCGGTAAGAAACCAGGTTATGGTGTTTACATGGCACAATAATCTGGTTATTATCAGAATATTCCAGTGAGAATAACCTATTCTCATTACCAGGATATTCGACTAACCTGGTTATTAAAATCTTTATATATGGTGTTTACATACATACACACACATAACCAGGATATTTAAAAACCCTGATCATAACCGGGTTATTCGTGCGCATGTAAACGCCCTCAATGATTTGTCTGAAAAATAAAAAGTCCTTTTTCAGACTAATACAGTACTGGTTAATTAAATAAACACACACAAATCAAATGCAAAGACTATTATTTGTAGTATATCAAAGACTAGTAAGATGTATTTTAGTTTCAACTGGCCTTTTGAGGACAACCATGGTCCCAATGTGGCCCTGTGTCAAAATTAGTCTGACACCCTTATTCTAATAGGACAATCCCATTAAAAATTATAAATAAATAAAATAAAAACGTTTGAAATTGACTTTAACATGTTTTATATTCTTGCATTGAAATTCGAAAAAGCATGTATAATTTTAGGGTGAAAAGGATCGGATTCTATTGACTTTCTTATTTGATTATTTAACATTCGTAATTGCAATAAGCATTTATTTTGGCCTATACTCCAACCTGTTTCTTTCATTTTTGTCCCAGACGCATAGCCAGTTTTGCAGGACTAAACAAAGATTGCAGACGGACAGCAGAAAGTGTCTTTTCTCTTAATTTATTTTGCAGTCACAGAAATAAATAGTCAAACAATGATTTCAAATTTCTTTTTAAATGGCCCTTGACCCCTCCCAGAGAGGCTCATTGGCTTGCAGAAGGAGCGCTTCTATTGCACAAAAGAAGAACTGCAACAGTCAGTTTGAGACAAATGATTCCCATTATAAGTTCTTATTGAACTTTTAAGTTGACAAAATAAACAAATTAATCTACAAATGCATTCATTGTTAATATTTACTAAGTTTGTGTTTTATATTTCATTATATTGTGAATGTGAACATATAGTTATGAAACCTGAAAAAACATGCATGCATGGTATGTCTCAAATGTTATTGCTCCTAGTTGTGTTCAATATGAACAATGTGACCTGAATCCTTATTGTCATTCATTTTTGAACCCCTCGCTCCGTCAGCCAAAAGGGACAAAGTAGCTGAATCTGAGGAACAGATTCTTTCACTTCAGAGTGAGTCGGAATATTGTAAGTACTGCTACAGCTATGTCATTTTAATAGTATGCAAATTAGAGTGCTAATCTTTTTTTTTTATCATCAATAGACAAAAAAAAAAAAAAACTTCTGACAACCCATCATAAGATGAACACTATGAAAGTCAGACTGTGCATTCAGAGAACTGTACTTCTCCAGAATATTCCCCAAAACCCTCCTCCTCTTCTTCATCTGAAGAAGAAGAAGAAGAAGAAGAAGAAGAAGAAGAAGAAGAAGAAGAAGAAGAAGAAGAAGAAGAAGAAGAAGAAGAAGAAGAAGAAGAAGAAGAAGAAGAAGAAGAAGAAGAAGAAGAAAAGGAAGACAGGAACAAAAAGGACAAAAAGAAGGATGAGAAGAAAGAACATACTGTATCTTAAAAAGAGGTATCTCATTGTCAAGTAACAATGCAAATATTTTTGTAATTGAGTCAAAATGATCTCTCTACAATTGAGAGGCATCTGGCTGCAGACGTCTGCAGGCCCGCCCACCTCTTGCTACAGACCCGAAAAGGCTGCTTATACAGACTGGACGTCCATGGCAACTTTCATCCTTTTACAAAGTCGTAAACTTACCCAAATTACATATTCTAACCCTAAACTTACCCGACTTGAGGGTATCAATTTTGAAAATTATGTACATTAGCTAGCGTAGCCACGTGCGAGAGATGACTATAAATGATCAGCTTCTTCCGGTCTGTAGCGAGAGGTAGGCTGGGTCTGCAGAGGGAGGTGAGCGGTACGTCTGCAGCCAAACGCTCTTGCTACAATTCGGCTGCATTGGTGAACAACAGTGCTGTAGTGGACAGGGCTGTACCGGTGCTACATTTAAATACAGAACTTATACTGTTCAGCACATTTTTCCTCTGAATACAAATATAAATATAAATCTTATTGTCTACTTAACACACTGGTGACTATTGAAATTATGACTGATGCATTACTGAGTCAGTCAGTACAGCAATCTGCAATCATTTTTCAGCACAGTCTAAACTGAAGATTTATGAAATAGCAGCTTTTTACTGTCATAATAATTATTACACCAAACAAAACGCATAAAAATGCAAATAGTGCTCTGTCTGAAACATATTACATCTTCCCCAAAACAGATTTTTTTCCCAGTTTTTCATAGAGAGCCTATCTAACTTCTTGCTTTGAAGTTAGCATTTTTTATTATCAAAATTACATTTTACTGTTTTTAATGTGTAAGATCTGATCAGAATCAGATCAAGCAGAAAACATTACATCGCATTAAATTATTATGCATTTCTGTTTAAAATGATTACAGACAAATGCATATACGCAGGACATTTCAGAAATTTCCTAAATCAATAAAATGATTCACAGTCTGCAAAACATAAACAACATATTCAATATACTATTATATTAATTCTTGTGTTCTTTTTCAACAACAACACCAGAAGATGCCTTTGTACAATACAACAAAGTAGCACTTTAAACATGGTTTGCAGTTGTCAGCAGTGTACCATAAAGTTGGTGTTGATAGAAACACGGTCGTTGCTGGAGCATCCATCTGCGAGTTGTACTACACTGATCGTAACCTTTACAACCAAATAAGACCAGGTTTCTCCAGAAAAGAAAACATATCTGATTTTGCACAAAAATGCCATGAGGCACCCCTTGATCCGGTAATTGAGGACCGGATCAATGACTTGAAGCAGGAAAGAAAGCTTCTTCCTCTGACAAAAAGAAAGTAGTGATGGAACAATTCAAATCAGTTTTTGCCATACATATACACGCACAATAGCATCTCAATACGCTGGTTTGCACCTCGTTTACCGCTGTTAGCTACAAATATTGGTCATTATCATGATGATAATGACCAATATTTATAGCTAACATTAATTCTTAAAAACAAAAAACAATCTTGTACTATCTGATCAATGCGTATAGCTGTTGGAGTTGTTTTGCATTTTGAATTTAAAAATGATTGGTATTTGCTAGCTTATTGATGGTTAGATGACAAAAGTACTGAAGTTCACTACTCAAATAAAAGCAACTCTGTTAAAAGTCAAAGTCCTGCTGAAACTCCTTTACTTCAGTAAAAGTACAAAAGTAATCCTGTGTAAATTTACTTATGTAAAAAAAAAGTAAAATCACATTGCCAAAACGTATTCTCTAGTCTCGGTTAAAACAACTAATTCTAGAAATGTGGCAGCTTTTATTTGCTTATTGAAATTTCTCATTCTTTTCAAGAGATTTGACTTGACTAAAATTTGTAAAAAAAAAAAAAATTTACTTATTTCACCAGCAAATTTATAGAAGCAAGGTAGAAAACAAGTCATATACAGTAATCTAGGTACATCAAGTAAAACCATTTTAACAAAAAAATAAATAAAATAAAACAAACAAACAAGAAAGGCTAAAACAAAGATTAAAATCCAGGTTTTAAGACTTAAAAAAAAAAAAGATTTGTAGTGCACAAAGTTGGTTTGTAATGTTGTGAAGTGTGATATGGGCTTTACATTAAATAATTAGAATTCATCTGATTTTTATTATGTCACAAATATAATCTTTGATAGAAATCATAAAGCTTTGACAATTTTCACTTTTTACTTTGTTCCAAAATCTATAATACACAGCAGCAGAAGTCTGACCTGGTTTTAAAAGCGCTTTCTGGACTTAAAAAAGTCACATGTTTTAAAACTGCAGGGAGTAGAAAGTACAGTTACTTCTTGGAAAAAATGTAAGAAGTAAAAGTAAAAAGTCACCAGATTTTGTAATACTCAAGTAAAGTACAGATACTCGATAAAACTACTTAACTACGGTTAAACACGGTTAACGCAAGGCAAGACGTATTTCGTGTGCTCTGATTGGCTGTTCATCTTAACGGTAATAAGCATAAGAACATCATTGCAGTAGTTTACACACGATATTAGGACTGTCATTCCCCAATCTGAGGCACTTGTCGAAATTGAGTCAATCATGCTAGTTGTTAGTTTAACTCTATTTTCATTATTTAAACTGCCAGAAACGGCCAAAAATGTTGTTTGACAGTTGCAGCCTTAAGATTCGATCGACCGTCATATAAGATCAATAAAATCCGCTGAGAAAGTTTCATAACGTTTATTTTCAATAAAGTTACATAAATCTCATACTTTCTACACCCTTAAAAATCATTGTATTTATCACAAGTGTCAGTGACCTCGAAGTTTCACTGCTCTGAGGTGTTTGTTTGTTTATTAACAGTTAATCTTTTTTTTTTTTTTTTTTTTAAGAACATTAAGCTAATATTAAACTTAAAATAAGCATATTTAAAAAGTATACAATAAATAAAGCCTAGTCTGTGTTGTTTTTTCTCGGAATTGTTGCCGTAGTAAAAAACTAACGTGTATGCGCTTGTGCAGAAGCATCTGGGCATGCGCTCATGAACTTTTGACAAAAATTTAGCACTGAGTCAGATTGGGGAATGACAAAGACATCCATCATTACATTACGCCATTGACAAAGTTGATTTTGATTGCCAAATAAAGTTCATTTGAAACAGCAAAGCTAAGCACTTGCTCACTGTGATGATTTTCTACACTGCTCCAAAATCACGCGAAATTATTGTTCATAAACCTGTAAGTGTTTTAAATGTATTACGTTTAAAACGATTGGTGAACAGGAGACGTCATGCATTCAGGAGTGAAGAGAAAATGTTGGAGAATACTTTGAAAATTAATTTATAAAGAAAACATCATCGTAAATGTGGACAAACGGCTTAGGCCAGGACAAGAACGTTCCCGAGTGTGTCCTCCAAGATTGGTTCTTCTCTGCTGAAGTGTAGACTTTAACACAAAGGGCCAGAAGCCCTTGGACACTTAACCCGTGCGTGCCCACTGCCCGGCTTTAAAGTCAAACCGGATGGAGAGACACATCTGCCGTCTCCTGCTCCGAGCAGCCTTATCCCTCGGATGGACCTGCCGCTTCGAGCCTACACTAGTGACGGCGGATGGCAGCGTCAGAAAACTGGACCTGGTGATGTGGAAGAGTTTGGAGGCCCACATGTTGGATGTTGCAGTCTGTCTGGAGTCTGAGGTCGACACCCTCCTAGACATGGAATTCTTCAAGAGAGCGAAATACCTTCCTTTCACCAAAGCTGCCCATGACCTGGACCCCTCTATAAAGTCTGTGCTAGTATGGGGCTTCCCTATGGGAGCCAGGGGAAAATGGCACAAGCCCCATACCAACTTTTCTTCACAGCTGGAACAAAATCTGCGTACCAAATCCCGCCTCATGTCAAGCCCTCTTCACGCCTCTTTTCACCATAAAAGGTCCATGCAAAGTGTTTTATGAGGCTTATGCGCATATTCATGAACCGATAATGAGCGAGTTCTGTTTGACTGACACACAGAGGGAAAGGGGAGGAGAAGCAGCAGAGAAGATTCTGAAGTGAACTCTGCTCGTCTGACAAACTTATCGGCCTGTTTTAGATGTGATGACTTTAGTTTAGAACTGTGCTTTAAGGTTAGGGCTCGCACAACAACGGGATATGATGTTTCAGATGCTTGATGTTATAGACCCGTTCAGAGCCTACGTCATTTTGGGGGCGTAGCCACACTGGTGCCCTCCGCAGAGTTTCCCCATAAGTTTCTATACAAAACGAGAAAGCTGTACTAACGATATTAAACGGTTAGAAAACTTAACAATGACTTCAAACGAAGCTCTGACCTCTCCTAATGTGTTCCTTGGGTTTGCACCAGTTGACACATTTTATCGTGATTTTATTCGTGATTTTTTCGGGCTAACTAGCTTGCCGCTAAAATCTATAGAAAAATAAGGCATCACTATCAAAACAAATACATCGCCTCAAAGTCATGTAAGTATATGCTCAGAGTCTTTTATACAATAATCTTCTGTAGAAATCAGCTCAAAATAAAGCCACACAGGTGCAGTTTACTGTGAGTCTAGTTCACCACTGATAATTGATAATTAATTAACACAACTTGCACAAAAATATTAAGCAATGTCATGGTAACTCACCTTCTGTGCTTTCCCGCAAATTCCGTCATCAAACTCATCAAGGGATTTGTATGTTTAAAGCTTTTCTCTTGTGCACATGAGTTTTCCCATCAAATATAAGTAAATATCAGGTCGCTGAATGTCAGGACACTTACTAACGTCATGCTAACATTCAGTAGATAACTGTACATGGATCTGGAGTCGCTTGTCGTTCGTTAAATTGAGTTTTCAAAGAGAGTTTTGCGATTTTTTAATGAAAATGCACCTGCGTAGCTTGAAAAGCCTGAGACTGGGCACCACTCAGGGCACCAGTTCACGCGCGCAGCCATCTTTGTTTACTAACGGTAAATTGGTCTATAGGAGCACGCGGAAGTTTGAGTGTGCACATAGGCGTGAGCTGACGAGAGTCCGGGATGTGCTGTGTGTGTGAGACGTGAGGATGAAGAGGAGCGAGTGGAGCTGTAGGTTTGACATTTGAGTGCGCGAGTGGAGTTTGATATTATCCACACTGCTGCGCTGATGTGTGTGTGTGTGTGTGTGTGTGTTTGTTTTATCACCTTATAGGGATGTTCGCACTCCTTTGCAAGTCCGAGTAGGATTCTCCCAATAGGACCAAATTGTCTGCATATGCGATGGAGGATATTGCTAAGTCTCTCCCGAACTGGACCCTAGAACCTCTCTCTCCAAAAGGTACATGAAGGGGTCCAGTGCGAGATTGAACAGAATTGGGTATAGGGGTCCCCTTGCTTGACACCAGATAGGATGGGGATAGGGGCCGTAGATCCCCCAAGGGTTTTAACCATGGTGTAGGCTTCTGAATATGCACTCCGAATAACATTGATTAGCAGTTGGTCTACTTCCTTTCGCTCGAGAACCTCAATTATGAGCTGATGTGAGAGTCAAATGCTTTGGATAAGTCAATAAAGGCGGCTCCCAATGATCTCGCTCGACTTTTCGCTGCTGAGTGGAGGCGATTTATGATAAGGATGTTTTCTGCACACCCGGGGCCCTTTGCAAAGCCCCTTTGCCTGGGATGGGGGGGGGGCATGCTTCGAGCATCCTTTCAGCAAGAATCCCCATGAAGGTTCTGTATATCACAGAGCCTACAGAGATGGGTCGCCAGTTCTTTAATGACCGGACTGCAGTCTCATCTGAGGTTTTAGGGATCAAGGTTGTCAGAGCGCCCTTCATGATTTTTGGGACATACCCAGAGACCAACCACATATCAAACAGCCTAACCAGTTTGATGCCCCGCTTGTCATGGAGTAGTAGATGAGGCCTTTTGATACCGTCTGGACCAGGACTGCTCTTGGCCATCATTCTCTTAACTACTGTTAAGACTTAAGACTACCGGTAATGGGGTTTTGGAATGGGACATTATTTGCTGTGGGAATGTCGCCAAACTGGCCAAGACCCTTGTAGGTCCGGGTGGTGCTCCTAATGTTCCTGTAATATATCTCGATTTCCTCTTTAGGGATTTTGCATTGAGGGAGGCCCCCCAAGAGGATGAGATTGACCAGATCTTTCTGCTTCTTCCTCCACAGCAACTGGCACGTTTGGTAGTTGGCTCTTAAAGGCTTGGCTCTAGAGCTGCATACAGACTTCCTTTTTCCCAGACCGAAGAACCTCCAGATAGCCCTGACCAGTGTACGAGTGGCTTGCCGGAGCTCGTTTTTGGTGGGAGCCTCCTCCCAGCCAAGCGCCTCCAGGAGTTTACTTTGGACCTCGCACACCGGGTTGGGCGGAGGAAAAGGGTTCCCAAGCCTCTCCCTCATCACGTCAAGAGGCTCCAGAGTGGAGACAGGACAAGCGCTGGAGGAGGTGCAGGCTTGTTCAGCACTTTGTTTTAACCGCTCCACATGCAGTCTAGGGTGAGCTAGCCTAACATGTTGGGTCAAGCCCCTTGGAGTCCTGAAGGTCCTACCACATGCAGAGCACAGGCAGCTGCCAGCGAGAGACATACTCTTGACTTTTCCACAGAAGGACACGTGACCAGAGCAGGAGGGGATTGACTTCTTAGACACCCTGCAACGTCTACACAGAAGAATGATTCTAGCCCCGCGCCTTGTATGGAAGTGGGAGTACGCTTTGCCGAGAGACCTTAGTTGCATTCTGCAAATAGGGCAAGGTGAGATGGACCAAGGGGCTCTGAGGCCCACGCAGGTCGCACGGGCCAGCTTTTTGGTATTGTCTTGGAGGTAGGAAAGCTTGCCATAGCCAAGGAGGACAATGTTAGGAGGGGCATCATAGTCTCTGAAAATGATCCTGTTTGGGGTGGGGATTCTTCTAGAAGGGGTGGGAGGAGAGCGTCCTCCCACACCGCTCCCGCCCTGTTTCGGGCTATCCTTTCCAGGAGAGAACAATCTCCCAAACCGAGGGTCTTCGATTTTGCCCTGTCTCAGACTGCTAGATCCT